>CM031240.1:268117251-268343258 GCA_018340775.1 Taxus wallichiana var. yunnanensis
TTAGTAAAAACCATTGGTACGTAAAACTTTCCCAACAATATATATTCAAATGGATGCAAATAACTAAATATTTTTATGCCCTCTAAATGTTTAAATTATGATTTTGAATGAATATTTTTTGAGAAATGTTTTTTTCTTCATTATTTTCAAATTTATGAATAAATTCATCTATTTATGTGCTTCATCAACTCATTTAGGATCATATTTATGTCAAAAGAGGCATATTAAAGGTTAAAAAGATAAGGGAGCTGAGAGAACAATGGATTTGTGGTGGAAAAAGTTAAAAATGATCCTCGTTATGGGTACATACAGGTCTTAGGCTCATGGAACTAGACACGTGGTGAAAACATTCGAGGCAAGTGCCTAGGGACTCATGCCAAAGTTTCCATGTCCAAGTTCTAAAACATGGCCACCACAGTGATTCATCTAGTAGGAAAAAGTGTAGGATGGACAATATAACACCCACATTTTACACTCACAAATACATCAGTAAAAATACCGAAATAATTTTTTTTGTTTGACTTACATTATAGTACACATGACACTACAAGAGATCACTTAGGATATTGTATGACACATGATATGCTGGCACAAACATTAACCCATATAGATAACATGAGACACACGTGTTACACATCAAGACACATTTAGATCACCATTAATAAAGCACAAGATAATGATTCAACTGGAATATAAACTTATAGATAGGGTACTCCCATGGAACAATATTTTAGGATTACACATTTATTACAATCATTTTTCAATCTTTAACTTAAGTCCTAGAAAGGTTCAAAATATGTGAATCTTACACTCCCTTTTCCTTTTTGCTATATTTCCTATATATTGTTTAACATTTAACTTTTAGAGTATCTCATTTCATAAGAATCATCAACATTATTTAAATTAATTTTTTAATTTTTTCTTTTGTCCATAGGATATTTATTTACACACATGGATATTTACATACACACAAAACTACTAGGTCTTATCCCGAGGAGTCACTCCTAATGGCATGCATCTTGATCTTATTTCATACCTTCGTTACACAAAAAAACAAGTATGATTTCAAAGGAGGGAAGGTTCACATATTTTCACAAGGATTTAGGGTCAAGTTTCCTTCATTCATTTATAAACTCATAATTGAGTTGGTACAAAATAAGTATTATACGAAATAAATTATTTATCCATAGCGAGAGGGTTTAATCACCTTATAAGGAGGATCATGTTTCACTTTCTTGTAGAATAACATCCTTCAATTATATTTCCCAATGCCAATAATTAATTATAAGTTTACTATAGTTATGCTCCAACAATTAGTTTAAGGGATTTGAATACTTTTAACATGACAACATACTTCCTTATTTTTGTTTCTAGATTAAGTTTCCTGAGTATCATTTTATGTATGAATTAATAGGTTTTATTTCTCCCTAACTAGGTTCATATACCCTTTGTAATGAAGTGTGTAACCCATTTTTTCACATGATAATTTTATTCTCATGAGACTACTAGTCCCTGTATTAAGGGATTTGTCTCTAAGAGCATAATCACATAGTTTCACATCAGACATCCATTATATCATAAGAAAAGTGGGAAATCAAGATGGAGTAGTCTATTGTTAAAAGGGTTAAGTTTCACAATACATTTTACACAACTTAGATCCATTTTCTCACCACAAGATAGTTTAAACATGTTGTTGGTATCCAAATTCATTCTCCTTTTCAAGACGAGAAGAAACACAGATTCGACAGGGAGCTTAGAGGTAGATAGATCATAGTGTGTTTCGTTTTGTAGCCAGGGATGAGATCTAACTGACCCTTTGTTACTCAGATTTGTGGAGAGATGGATAACACCTTTGAGAGGATTTGACCTATCCTCACTACTTTAGGCCATGCCTCTTCGACCAGGGTGAGAGGACGCTTAGTGTAACCTCTGTTTGATGAAGGAGATAGAGATATCCTTCCTTTACAAGAATTATATGAAAGGAACCTTGGGAAAATATGGTCAATGCTCCATGATTTAACTCTTAAGAGTTGTCACTTCTAAATGATGGAGATATTTTCAACACAAGGCTAAGGTTACTGAAGACATTAAGAAATCTTAATTGTTCTGCATATTTTTTGCAAGTAGATTTTGTTCCTTTGTCGATACACATGGGAAACAGGGGTAGTTTCAGGGTGGATCAATGGTTTTAAATGATTTTGGTGGGAGATGAAGCAGGTTAAATTTGATTATACCCAAAGTTTGAAGGGAATACACAAAAATCAACGTCTTCACAAAAAAAAACTTTAGAACAGTCAAGATGTTCCTTCAATCAAAAGGTGTTCTTTAATGGAGGCCCAAATCAGCACATCTTCACATATTCTTTGAGACTCCAACACGAAAGTTCAAATTTAAATAATCAATTAAACACTAAATTTTCTGATTAATCATGCCTAAGGTATTCCCAAAGACTTACAAACAATCTTTATCAACAAATGACATTGAATTGATTTTAAATTTGTTTATCTCATCCAAGATGAAGGCTCTTCTTGAAATGAAATTGCAAATACCATTGATCACAGACACAAGATCCTGTCCTATTTCACAAAAATTTCAGTGTAAGATTGTAATAGGAATGAAAGAAACTATTTGAAGACATTCCGAAACAAAGAAGACACAAAATTGCTAGAGATTAGACACAAATTAATTCCAAAATTGCTTAGATTCATCAACAGGGAAAGCTTCCAGAGAAATCTTAGTGCTTTTCAATGGCTATACATCTACAACAAACTTGACATGATAGAAAATCTAACACAGAAGAAAATAACAGGTTATCTCAGCTTTGGTCTCTCGGAAGACGACTTTTTCAAAAAAATCTCAAGAATTCAAACTCTGACCATTTGCAAGAGTATTCTCATTGCATTTATACATTTTTTCCCACTCAATTTCCCCCCCAAAAGAGAAGAATATTTGAGGGACCTTTGCTTATTACCAATTTGTTTCAAACAACGATGTTTAACAAATTCAGATCCGAAATCTACCAGGTGGACCAATTGTGAATTGATCATATTTCTTGGGCCCTCAACTAATGACTAGGATTCCATGCCACAACTTTTCAGAGTCCCTTTAATCATTTTGATTATGTCATGTGAGAAATCCCCTTTTTAATCATTTTTTAGAGCCTCTGCATAGCTAGACTTGACAGGTCATCCCTTTTTACTCTTGAGGCAATGCCTTTTTCACCTTTTACACCTGCACTTTCATCATTTCATCCCTTTTCCCTCCTTTTCCTCTATAATTTTTCCCGTTTCCATTTCCTCCGGTAATTCCCTCTTCAAAATATCAACCTCAATGATCCTTAGACTCACAATTTAAGTTTCAAATCCATTCAATGGCACCTTACCGACAGAGACAAAAATAATTTCATCAAAGAACGATGAAAAACAATGTGTATTTGTGTCTCCAAGAGTCTTGGAGCAAAAATGGTGGAAAAATAGGTGAAATGCACAACAACCGTTGATCATGCCCCTTTTCCACTTTATATCATAGCCGTCCACGTGTTTCCTTGGCATAACTACAAAGGAGAAGCACAGAGGATAGTATCTAACAAGTGTGAGCCTTCCATGTACCCTGGGCCTAAGAGAAACACCTTTTGGCCTTTGTAAAGTCTTGGTGAAAAAATGACCCAGCAGGAGCCTCCACGTGTCTCAATGGCGCATTTTGAGATGGTCCCCAAAAGTAGAAACCCCAAACAAGCGCGTGATGAACATGTGTATCATTCCAACAAATTCTGTTAAAAATTTGAAGGTTTAGCAGAAGGTGACATGTGTCTAAGGTCCGATACAGTCTCCTTCCACCATTGAAAAGTCCAAGCAAAAAGGTAGAGTGAAAATATGGCCGTCATCATATCCAATTAAATTCAAAATAACATCACAAGAGGATTAATTTTAGAATAACAAGAAAAATATGGCTGTCATCATATGCAATAAGAGGGAGAGGTAGATTTGATTCCTCAAAATATGAATCCTCCGATGCCGAATCATAAGACGAATATGATTAAGGTCGTAGTAGCTACCAAAGATATATGGGTTTGATAGAGAAAGAGGATATGGTGGAGGATGGGATAAAATAACCCCCAAAGGTAATATACCTATTATAGATGAGATGAAGAAAGGCACAAAGGTTTTGAGTTCCACATTATCCTATACAGGAGAGTTACGAAGCATAACAACCACGAGTAAATATGGATAAAGATAAAGAAGGAGGGAATAGAGGTTATGCCAAAATTGGTGAAACCCTCATGATAAGGAGGATGGGGATCATCCCAAAGAAGGATAAATCATAATATAGTATGGGTGGCGATTTTTGGCTTTTAAAAATATCCTTCAAACAAGATGAACCTCTAAAGGAAGTTACATGTAAAATAATCATTGATTATGGTACTTGAGAAAATATGGTCTCAAGTATAATGGTTAATAAAATTAATCTCAAATGTAAAAGCATTGATATCTCTATCAAATATCATGATTCAAGAAATAAAACAAGGTAACCATAGATAAAAGATCCCTAGTTAAACTCTTGATTGGAAATACCTACAATAAAGAGGTTTAGTGTGATGTTATCCTGATGGATGTGTGTTATATACTACTGATGCAGGTGCCTTGGAAGTATGTTAGAAAGGTTACCCATGATGGAAGGAAGAATAATTATAAAATTTCCAAGGACAAAGGTAAAGGTGGCCATGTTATCCTTCAAGGAAGAAGACAAGAGTGAGGGAAATAAAGTTCATTCATGTTATGTATTCATGGGAAATAAAGTTTGTACATAGGAGTTTTGTATACCTACAATAGTAGAATAGGTACTAAAAGAGTACAATAATGTCATATCGATGAGATACCATGCAGTTTTCTCCAAGAGGGATATACGACACCATATTGATTTTTTATCCTAGGATAAGCCCTTCCAAATCAAGAATCCCGCATGATGATCCCAATGAAAAATGATAAGATAAATAAGAAAGGGACATGTTTGATAAAGAAAGGGTTTGTTAGAAATATCATGAGTACCTAAGTGACTCCAAAATATTGGATCCCAAAAATGAAGGAGAATGGATAATGTGTGTCAACGGAATGATGATAAATTAAATCACAATTCAATATTTGTTCCCAATTATGAGATTGGATGATATGATCGATGTACTAGTAGTACCCCAATATTTTAGTAAGATCAAATTGTAGAGTGGTTACTAATATAATCGAATGGAAAATGAGGAGACAATAGAGTTGGAAATGCCCCATCCCTTGGATGACATGTTGTTGCTAAACTCCTACATCCTAAAATCACACTGCTTGTGGTTCTTTAGAGGGTGGATTCAATGGATCTGATGGTGAAACTAGGCATATGCCCCTTCCTCTGGGTGGCTTTTTCAAAGAGGCACTAAATGGAAATAAATTTTTCATATCCCATGTTGAAACTCCCCTAGTATTACTTTTCACGAGGTAGTCATTGAATCCAAATATTTCTACTAGAAACATGCTTTGATCTGCAAATTTGGACATTTTTTGCTTACCCTTCCAGTATTGCATGCTTTGATTTTAGAACACTAGAGCCAGCATCTTGACGGAAATCATAGAATCCAAACTATGGGTTTGTTAATCATGCTACCTTATTATAAAACCATGGTTTCCTTATTTTAATCCACTCACTTTGAATTAGTTTCTTGCAAACCTATTTGGATTAGATTTCTCCATCTACCCTTGTAATTTTGGTTTAGTGAATGTATGATCTCCATTGGAAATTATTTGGGACATATTACCACCGCTATACCCATACTACCTGCACCAGGATCTTAGTTGAATTGGATACCTCTAAAATCCTCTATAGAAGCATAGATCTTTAAGTTTAGAAGAGAACTTGGTCACAATCATTAGATTATGAAGGTATACCGTTTAGATTTAGAAATTTCTTCTGCTTAGGACACACTGCTACTAATTGTGGGATAGCAAACCACACTAAAAGAAAATATTGGTGGAAAGATGCCCTCCTAGAACATATGGTTATTGATGCCAAGGAGGATCTGGACTCAAACGTTGATTCGTACATTGGTTCTTAATCATTCTAGAAAATTCTATCTCAAAATTTCAGTTTTTGATAGTAAGAAACATGAAAGACTTAACTAAAACAAGAAAAATTGTTGTTCCAACTGATAACATGACAGAAAAGGAAAATACCCCTCCTACCTCTTTTATGGAACAAAATGCAAATCTGCAATTAATTCTATTAAGATGGTTCTTCCTATTGAGGAGGTTTTGAAAGGATGGAAAATGGTGCACAAAAAGAAGAAACTTGCTGGCAAGAATACCGGTTCTCCACCTAGATGATTGTTGATTTGTTATTGTGTTGTAGCAGTTGTTTCGCTGCAAATTTGTTGCTTTTTTGGTTTGTTGTAGGCTTCGGTTCTATTCTTGCCAATTTTTCTCTACTTTTGGGCTTTCTTTTAAAATCCTTATTTTTATCACTTTGGATTTGATTGTAAAATCCAGCTATTGAGTGTTCATCTACAAGGGTATGGTCCCTTTGAAAAAACTATTTACCAGTAATAATACTAATAATAATAAAATTATAAAAAATAATCGATATTTTAAAAAAAACATATTATCTACCCACTATATTGTGCTTTAAATTGACAAAAACTTCCACAAATATTTTAAATGTATTTGTTTGAAAAATCTTGATAAATATCGATTAATATATATCTTATATTTTACATTAATAAATTGATTTATAACTTTATTACATTCTATTTAGATTTCTCACTAATTTTTATAGGGATGGAGATTTCACATCGGCCATGGTTGAGGCGTGTGACAGACGCAGTTAGGGGTGATTGCAGATCCCCTGTGGTGACCTTTGTTGAACGATGCTTGGTTGATGGTGGTTTTGCCTCGTGGGAAGAGAATCGATGACCTTGTCACTAATGGAGGCAAGTGCATAAACAACATGAATGGCTATGCCAAGGAGAGAAAGAGGATCTAATTTAGGGGTTCTAGATGATGGTTAGGTCGAATGTGGGGGAGTAGAAAGGGCGCTAGGAAGGGCTTGGACAAATTCGTGGGAGATCTAAATAAGCGGGGTTTTGGGGGCTACACCGGGTCTTCTTTCCTTGTTGTTGTAAATTCAGGAGCCATATTCCATCAAAACCGATGGCCTATGCTATGCATACCCCTATGGTTAGCTTTGGGGAAGAAGTAATTGAGTCTCCGTGGAGTTCTACCGAACAAGGGTCTAATTTGTAGTTTCAATGGTCAAGTTTCCTAGTCTTCCACTTTACACAAATGGATTGTTGATCATTGGTGCCCCCTCATTGTAGGTAAAGTCAATATATATCCCTCTTCTCGGGGAATTTTTATAGTAGTTTTTGACAGTTCCGAGGCTAAGGAAATAATTTTAGGGAAAATATGGGAATTCGGGTCTCATCTTCTTCTCATGAAGCCCTGGTTCCCACACTTCAGCCTAGCCAATGAGACATTTAACATTTAACTTTGTGTGGGTTAGGATACCCTACCTACCTTTGCATTTCTGGAGTGATGATTGTTTCAAGGATATGGGTAATGTTTTAGGTAAATTCTTAGTTGTTGATCCCAAGACTAAATCTTATGATCATACCACATTTACTCAGATTTTGGTGGATATAGATATGACTATGGACTTTCTAGCTACCATGGATCTTAAAGTCAAGGATACCATATGGACACAAAACTTGGATTTTGAAGGATTTCCTTTTAGATGCAGAACTTGTTTTTCTCTAGGACATCTAGCTTCAGATTTTTCTATCATTAAGAATCAGATTAAGGGACGCGTTTCATGGTGGAAGGATTTTAAAGCGAATAATTTAGTGGTATATGCTCTTGAGGACAACGATGGTGGAAATGATTTAGGTATTATTACGAATAGTCACAAAGAAAAGAAGGATCACTATCGGAAGAAGGATGAGATCTCTTCCCCTAAAATTTCTCTTAACTCACATAAGGTTCTAAGAAAGGAGGGGGTTTCCCACCCCCTGGTTCTATGTTGACTCTCGTTTCTCCAAACAAGCGTGTTCTTGAAATTTTCCCTCCCGTTCATCCAGGATGAGAATGTGGATCCTAATGGGGGGGATGGATGGAAGGTTGTGAACAACAAGAAGAAAGGAAAATCTGGTAATTCCCCTCTCAAAATGAGTCTAAGTTCCCATATGGGAAATGGCCTTGCAATTAGGGCGGCTTATTCAGGTTGTGAGTCAAGTGGTTTTGGCCCCACCTTTTTGGGGCCCTTCCTCCTTTTAGTTTTTTTTTTTTCGTGTTTGGTTTCTTTTGGATTCTCTGGATGTTTCACCTTTGGCCTTTGGGGCCTTGTTCCTTGTTGTTT
Source organism: Taxus wallichiana var. yunnanensis (assembly GCA_018340775.1). NCBI lineage: Eukaryota > Viridiplantae > Streptophyta > Pinopsida > Cupressales > Taxaceae > Taxus > Taxus wallichiana. The sequence continues at coordinate 268,125,637 of CM031240.1, forward strand.
CGCTTTGGTGCTTTGATGCTTATCTTTCAGTTGTATAGGGTTCCCGATCCCTTCAAAATCTGTTTTTACCTAATCTAATTAAAAAAACATTCTATTTAGATTTTGCATTTCCCAAAAATAATCATGCACCAAATTCTTCTATATGGTTAAGATATTATTAAGTTTTGATCAACTTCTCAAAGATAAAACATAATAAAATAATGGACAGTCAAATAAATATCAAATATCAGAAATTTACACAATCACACCGTCAACACAGCAAACTCGTGCACAATTAAGTGAAGTCTAAGTGAAGTTTAGGTCATCTGAATTTGTTGAGAGATTGATTGAAGTTTAGGTCATCTGAATTTGAAGTAGCCATGATTACATAGGCTAAGGTAAGGTAGTCACCCAAGATAAGCTGGGACCGGCCTTGCAAGAATATTTTGCAGCAGACTGTTAAGGTGGAATCACATAATGGGCAATCCATGTAAAACGTGATAAATAAAAGAAGAGCACTCGGAAATCACATTAACATCGCTTTGTTGCAGTGCAGATATTTCAAGAGAATGACAATGCTTCTGCTATTGGGTTTTTAAATGTGGTTGATATACAAGTAAAATATAACATCGTTTTTATGTGCTTGCCTGCCATTACCGTTTTGTGGACGAAATGGTCTGGTTGACGAGGAAAAGCATTCTCGATTTTTGGAAATACGCATTATTACTAATGATTTTAAGACTATATGATACGGCTTTGACACAGTTATGCCAATTTTACCAATTTATAATACCATTGGAATGTATTTTGATCGTAGTCCATGAGCAATAAAAGCTTTTAATTATTTTGCCGTAGAGGGAGGAATGTTTTACTAAGTTTTTGTAAAAAGACACGGAAGGAGAAGATAATTTTTTTAAAAACAGACATAGTATGTTGGCTTCTCATTTTAATGCATTTATTTGAGATTATTTTGTATTCTTATCATGTCAGTAGGAGCTATTCAATACGGTTTTAAATAAAAGATTTATATATTTTTAATTTCCTTGGATTTGAATTTGTGATTTCTTTTAAAGAGATAAAAGTTCTTTATTATTAAAGTTTTTTCTATTATAGTTTTTTCTGTTATTGTTGCCAATTATATCAATATTCACTTTTAAGATTGAGATTTTATAGACATCTTTAACCATTAAATAGAAATATTTAAGTATTTTTACGTTCGAGTGACTACTTTAAATTTAAATTTCATAATTCAAATAAAAATTATGTATTTAGATAATGTATTTTTGTAATATATGCATTTTTGGTAATAATAACAATGCAAGGAGTCTTTTTCTAGCACACAAACACCATAAAAATTTGTTAATATGGTAGAAAAATGATGAATATAATTCACCAATTTAGATTTGTTAGCCTCTAACATCATTTCCCATAGAAAAAACCTTTAATGAGTTTAGCGCTTATTAAATCACTTTCCTTTTAATTATTATCACTAATGAGTGTTATACTTGAAAGTTAATTGTAAACTTATTTTTACACATTTATAATATAAAGTAGGTCTTACAAATATTTTTGTACTACCATATTATTATGTTTTTAACTTTTCACCGATTTAAGGTGTAAATAAACTTGTGTACAATTTTGAGTATGAATGCACAATGATGTTTTAAAATAAGTTTTGAGATAAAATATAGATATCTATTTCACTCATTTAAGGTGTAAATAAATTGGTGTACAATTTAGAGTATGAATGCATAATGATGTTTTAAAATAAGTTTTTGAGATAAAATGTATATATCTATTTTTTTATAACCTCTTTTAATCGTGAAATTATTTTACACAATTTATTCATATAATCATTTACATTGAATTGATAGTCTCTTAATACATAAGTTCCAAATAAAAAGATTTATAACCTCATGTAGAAGGATATCACCTTCAAAAATTTAAATAAAAGTTGATACATTAATATAAAGGATGATACATTAATAGGTTTGTGAAAATCTAATAGGTTCAAGACCAAACATCTATGGGAATTTCAAACTTTTCCTTAAGTTTTAAAAACATAAAAATGTGAAGTTATTTACGATTTGAAAGAAAGGATCGTGAAACTAAAAAGAGGAGTTGGAAAAATAGTTGATTGGAATTAATAGATTTTTTTTTAAAACATGTCAAAAAGTATTATTAAACTATCATTTGTACCAAATTTGGTTATTTATAATGAATTTGGCCTAACAAGAATGTAGATGTGGAAATTAATTTTACATAAATAACATTGCATTACAACTACATCAATTTTTTGCAAATAAGTTTGATTAAGATATACATAAGAAAGAAAATTATAAACTATTTTTAGGCATATTAATATATCTAGAACACACCAAAATAAGGCAAGTAGCACCTGAATAATTATAATAGTTCATAGGTAAAGAGAATTGTGGTATTCTTAATTGTAATTGATTTTTCACTAATCTAGATAGAGTTATCAAAATATTGAAATAGGCATATCCATTGTGCAACAAATTTAACTAAAACCATATGCATATGAATTTGGCCATAGAAAATAGTAGGAGTATAGAATTGGATCTCTCATGAAACTAATAAAATGAGAAAATGAATGTGGCCATATAGTTTTAGACTCTAAGTCTCACTCATGTTTCTTAATTTCTCTTCCAATCACTACAAAACTATTTTAGTTACTTACGTGTTAATACAATATCAACACTTTCTAAGTTAGAAACCATGTTTATATTTAGGTAAATGTCTTAGTGAGTTCCTTTGGGAAAAAATCTTGAAATGAACACTTTGTGCAAGTTAATAGTAAATTTTTCTTCTCTCTCTTTGAATTTTGTGTGTTGGATTCCATATAACTAATATTATAGCATCTCCTCGACATAATCAAGGAATGATCAACCCCAATTATTTGATAAAGTTCATTAATCCAAATCTCTAAGTACAAACTTATAGAAAAGAAACTCTTCCTCCGCAAAATAAACAAGTGGAATCCTTCCATTTTTGTATCTCTTTATTTCACTATTTACAGTTTCATATTTCATTTACATTACATCTTTTCATTTTAGTTAAATTTCAATCCATAATAATTGATGTTGGCTACACACTTTGTTTCAATTTTCATCTTGGAGTATGATAACACAAACACATCGATATCTTGCAATATGAACATCTAGAAAAGAAAAAGTGTGTCTACACACTATGGTGTTTTTAATTTAAGTGTGTAATTTCATTTGATACATAAAGAGGGAAAATGTAAACACTCAAATTTGGTAATTATACTCTTTGACACTATTAGTTTTAACATTGTTCTCTTTCTCAAACAAGTGCACTTTACCCATTCTCATTTGGTACATCTTTGAGTCTTTTTCTATCTTTCTTGGTCATACACACTCATCTATCGACAATTTTTTAGAGTTCAATACATGAAATCTATTTAGAAAGTCCACTTGTCTTCTTCCAAACCTCAAACTTTAGATTTCTTCTCTACAAACCAAAATGTACAATAGGGTGATTGTTATCCTATTTTTCCCCTTGGACAATTTGAACAATATGTACCTAATAGGACCCCTAAATGGAATCCACATGATGAAACTGGTCTATAGGAAGTTTCCTGGGGTTTGAGGAACACATTTAGTGAATTCAAGAGTGAAAATATTATTGAGTAATTCTTTCCTCTTCTGAGTTTTGACCCTTAAGATCAACTTGAAAGATGATGAAACGCAGGCCCCCGTGGCTCACATCCCACCTCAAAACGAGAAAAATTTGAAAAATCATGTCATGCCTCAAGATCCCTTACATGCAATCTTCCCACAACACTAGCAAAATATTATTTCTTAAGGATGATGGTGTAAAAGGTACTAATCCTTTAACCGTCATTAATAAATGGTAAATTAATTTAATTGTAGTCTAAAATTTAAGATGCCATTATAAAAGTGTTGCATAACTATCCATTACAACATAAACTCCAAAAGATATAAATAAAAGGGGCTAAGACCAGATCGTACCTCATAACTAAAATAAATTATCATATATTTTTCCTTTTAAAATTAAATGTATCAAACATACGTAAAATAGAATGAACATTTTATCTTAGAAATTGATGCACAGTAGTGCCCACTTCCCTTCGACACCTTTTTTTTATTGATTATGATACTGTCGACTATACTTATGGATATTATTATAGTTTTGATTTGGCATGATGTTAGATGTTAGAGATCACAGACTGATGTTGATTTCGATTCATATATGATGCATGTGGATTATTAGAGACATTTTATATTAATGTTGATATGTTGTTGACATGGTTATATATATATGTTTTTCGAGACATGTGATATTTCATCATATTGAGTAGACCTTTGATAATTGAACTAATTTTGTGATCATTTTGACATGGATGAGATGTAAAATAGAAATGTTGTAAGAAATTGTAAATGATATCATATTTTCCTAGATGATATTTGATTCGTATATAGATGACTCTGATTTATATTATATATTTTATCCTAGATGTTTTTGATGTGGCCATGAGGCTGAAGGAGGTGTTATGTGTATTTTAGGTGTAGTGCCCACTTCTCTTTAACACCTTTTGATACTGATCATGACACTGTCGACTATATTATGGACATTATTATAGTTTTGATTTAGTATGATGTTAGATATTTGATCATGGATTATTGTTGACTTTGATTCTTATATGATGTATGATTATTATTAGAGACACTTTATATGTTGATGATATTATATTGTTGGACATGGTTATATGATGGATGTTGTTTGGATTTGTTATATTTGGATATTGTGAGTGGACCTAGAAATTGAAAATTATTGGGTGATGATATAGTTTTTGATAAAACTATAATGATATTGTTACATCTTTGCTTTGATGTTGTTGTGATTCATATATCTAGATGATTTTATAATTTAAATTATATTGATATTATTTTGGACGTTCTAATATGGCCACGAGGCCGAAGGAGGTATTTGTGTTTTGCAGGTTAAACTATCACAACAAACATTGGGGGATTGGAGACCAACCACATTGGAATTCTAGATGAATTCAACAAGGTCACCATGGCAACTAGTTTTGTTTGTGTGTGTGTTTGTTAGTGTTATGGGTTCCAATGGGAGGAATCACCTTTAAATGTAACCAAGGGATTTTATTTATTTCTTTTATTTTTGGTCCCTTTTGTTTAATTTTTGCATGTGTTTATTTTGTGGTGCACTTACCCCTTTCTTTCTTTATTTAATGTGGTGTTAATATTGTGAGTAATCATATTGTTTAGTTAATTAATTAAAATATGTCATAAGAATGTAATTAATAGAGTGGTTGGCCATGTTTTAAAGTGTGTAAGTAACCTTGTAAGTGATGTGTAAGTTAACTTTTGAGTGTGAAACACTCCACCTTCTTGGAAATTCGAACTTGTCCTTGGAGGTTGATTTTGAGGGCTTGTGGGACAAGTTAAACTTGTCCCATACCTCTTAAATTTACATACCAAACTTGCCTACGGTTGAAGGGTTAAATTTAGACCTTTTCATGCATTTTTACAAGTCAAGTTGAATGTGTTAATTTTACTTTTCTTACATAATTTAATTTCAGTCCTTATGGGGTATGGACTTGTTTGAGTGTGTAAGTAAATCTATCATATTATTCACCCACTTATTTATTATGCACTAGAGAATGAAGTTGACTTGGTGTTTGGGGTTGAGGATGTGTGATGTGGCATCCTACATGGATCTACCTCATCCTCTTCTCTTCCCTCATCTAAAAAATTTGAATTCCTTGCCTTGTTTTGGGTTGCTTCACTTTTGGGAGACTTCATTTTGGGTGAATTTTCTTGCTGTTTTGGGAGCTCTTTCTTGGAGAAGTTTTTGGAAGATTGTTGCATGCTTGTATTGGGTTCATTTTTGGATTGCTTGCATTGGAAGGAGATTGCTATTTTGAACTAGGAACAACTCCATCATGGAGAGGTAAGAGTTTGGCTCTTGAAATGATCTTATTTTATTTATGTAAATGTTCTTGTGTGAATGTTTTAGTATATATTGTGGGTTGTTGGGTAGATGGCCTAGGAATGGTGTAGGAGAATACTATGGGGTTATTTTGTGGGAGGCACAAGTGGTTTTAGGGAGGTATAAGGGTGGAGGGAGTTGGGATTTGGGTTCCACCTTATAAAGAAATTGCTTGCATTTCTTTACTCGTTATGGGGTGCCATAAGAGGTTGGGGAGATATAAGAAAATGTGAGGAATAAGGGGTACTTGGGGGAGGCATAAGGGCATGACAGGGTTTGAAATGTTAGACACACACACACACACACACACACACACACACACACACACACACACACACACATTGGTGGGTTGTTTTCAGTGGTGATACCCAATTTTTCCCTTTGAGAGGCATAAGCAGCATCCCCCATAGCTTCTTGCTCCTTTGGCTTGCATGATGAAGCCTGAGTTTTGTGTGATGTCTTTCATGTGGTTGTAAAACTACTGTTTTGTTTTGGACTGTGTTTTTAATTTGAAATGTGCATGTTGAAAGATTGCATTGTGATGTGGAAGCCTATTGTTGCCATGAGTTGAAACACATTTCTTATTACATTGTGGTTGGGGCTCGAGGGCCAATGAAGAAGGATGGCTTCTCCTCTTCATTGGATGTCTTGGTTGGGTGGAGAGCATTTCCTTTCCCCTACTCCTATTGTGATAAAATTGGAAGAATGAGTAGAATGCATGTTATTGTTCTGGAGCTAAGAAAAGATAGTTTGACAATCCCTTGTGAAATGAAATCTAATTGTAACCTTCCCACCTGAAGTGGATGATATTGTAAATTTTTGTAATGGAAAGATGTTGTACATCTTTGTAAGTGAAATTTGAAATGTAAAAGAGTTATACTCTGTATTCTATTTTGGAAAGAATGTGAAATAATGATACTATTTTGTATGTTGTATTTTGATATCAAATGGAAAGGAGGTTATATGAGTTTCATTGGAATTAATGGAAGTGTTTACCTTATTCATATGATATTTTTCCATTGGAAATCTATGTTTAGCATACTCTATGAAATATCTATTTGAAAAGTGGTAAAGTGGAACACGTGAAGAGAAATGTATTGTCTTCCCTGTATACAATAAATGATTTTGGAAGAAATGAAAGAAGGAAGTTGTAAGTTCTCTTTTGGAATCAATAAATGAATGTAATGCTTTTCTCAAATTGCATTGTTGTATTGAATTTGATCATATCAATGTATTGAAATCTTTGTTTGAAAGGAAGCAACAGAGAGAAATAAGAAGAGATAGATTTATTTATCTCATATTATTCTGATGATAACAATGCACACGTCCAGTTTATATAGGACAGAAGAAACTAAACTGACTCCCTAACAATGCTGGGAAGATCCACAAAACTAGCAGAGAATAATGTGATAACAAGATAAGAATAGACAGCTAAGAAATAACCAACGTATCCTATAGCTAATAAACAACGTATCCTAACATTCCCCCCCTTATTACATTATTCTTGCAAATGTGACCTCTGAAAGATTCAAATTTCACTTTTCCAAGAGATTTAGTGAGAATGTCAGCAACTTGTGCTTCAGTAGGACAGTACTGGAGCTGAATTTGATGGTTCAAGACGTGCTCTCGAATGAAATGGCAGTCAATTTCAATATGCTTTGTTCGTTCATGAAAGACTGGATTCTGCACGAGCTTCAACACACTTTGATTGTCGCAATAGAGAATAGGTGACTGTTTTTCAGGAATTCCTAGGTCATCCATAATGCGACGTATCCATATCACTTCGCACACAGCTCCTCGTGCGGCGCGATATTCTCGCTTCAGTGGATGAGATAGAAACAACATTCTCGCTTCTTGCTTATCCACGAGATTGGTCCAGATCCGAGATGAAATATGTATCCCGTAGTTGACTTCCTATCATCAATGTATCCAAAGATGGTCCGAGTCGACATATCCCCGTAGGAAGAATTGATCATTCTTTTTATATTCCGCACTATAATTAGTTGTTCCTGACATATCTCAAAACATGCTTTGCACGCATTCCAGTGACATTTCTTTGGCTCTCGCATGAACTCGGAAAGATAGCCGACAAAGATAGCAGAGATCTGGTCTCGGTGTATGTCAAATAGATGAGCCCTCCAATCAATTGCCTCGTAGAGAGTAGCATCTACTTGAGGTGAGTCCTGAATCTTGAAAGTTGCAAGCCTTTTTCCATGGGAGTGGATATAGGTTTACAATCGACATTCTATACTTTTCCAGAGAGTCTTCTGGCGTACTTTGTCCGGGAGACAAAGATGTGATGCTCCTTTTGCCATATTTCCAAGCCAAGACAAGAATGTAGTAGCCCCAAATCTGTCATGTCGAAGGTTCTTTTTGAGATCATTTTTTACAATATCAACTCGATCTTCTCGAACTACCAAAGGATCACAAGATCATCTACATAAACAACCTGTAATGATAATTTCTTTGCCTACCTTCTTTATATACGATTTGAATCTGAGGGACTACGAGTGAACCCATGCCGCAGAAGGTGATCGCTGATCTTGATATACCATGCCCGAGCTTGTTTCACCCGTAAAGAGATTTGATGAGACGACATACCTTTTTAGGCTGATTTTCATCAACAAATCCTTCAGGTTGGGTCATGTATACTTCTTCTTTCATATCACCATTTAGGAAAGCACTCTTGACGTCCATCTGCTGAAGTCTCCATCCTTTCTGTGCTGCAAGTGCGCAAACTACCCTGATGGTCTTCATCTTCGCAGTGGGTGCAAAGGTTTCTTCATAGTCGATGCCTTCTTTCTGAGCATATCCTTTGGCTACAAGTCGTGCTTTATGTTTGTCGATGGATCCATCTGCCTTATATTTTGTCTTGAAGACCCATTTGCAGCCTATGGGTTTCTTTCCTGTAGGCAGATCGACAAGTTCCCATGTCCGATTTTTCATGAGTGAGTCATATTCTGTTTCCATAGCTTCCTTCCACTGAGTTTGACTGAGTGCTTCACGAACATTATCTGGCTCGGAGCTATTCATCAGTGAACTCATGAGTGCAAAGTTTACCTCATTTCTTGTTTGACTCCTTGTTTTGACTCCTGATGATGTATCTGGGAGTTATTGCAAATTTGAGTCCTTGATAGTTCTTTGTACCCACTTCGGATGAGAACTTGACTGCTTTTGAGAAGAACTGTGTCGTTGCCGTGAGGATTGATGTGGAGTCACATTCTGCAGTTCTCCAAGGTCAACAAATAGTTCTCCTGGTAGCATTTCTTTTCTCTGAGTAGTCTCCTCCAGCTCATCATCTGATTCAGAGACTAATCGGTGAGATGTGTTTGGAAGTGAATCTTCTGTTGATACTATTGAGTCAAAGGATGACTCATCACAAACCACATCCCGACTCTCGTATACTTTCTTTGTCTCAGGATCCATGAGACGATACGCCTTCGAGGTAGTACTGTAGCCAAGAAGGATACACGGGAGTGTTTTTGGCTCTACCTTCTTTCTCTTCTGAGCTGGAACATGCATGTATGCTGTGCAACCAAATACTCGCAAATGAGAAATTGATGGCTTTTTACCACTCCATACCTCTTCTGGCGTCTTGTTCAGTAGGATCTTTGTTGGTGCCCTGTTGAGAAGATATACAGCCGTTTGTACTGCTTCAGCCCAATAGCGTTCTCCTAGCTTTGCAGCTGATAGATGCAATGCGAGCCATCTCCATCACAAAGGATTGCGACGCCAACTATGCCATTTTGCTGGGGTGTGTAGGAGTCACAAAAAGCCGCTTAATGCCGTGATGGTTTAGGAAGGCCAAGAACTTCTTTGATGTGAATTCCCCGATCTCGAGCGGAGTAGAAGAAGTGGTTGTCCGATTCTTTGACAACACGATGATAGAAGTTCTCAAAGTGTCAAGAGCCTCACTTTTCTCGCTTTAGGAAATATACCCACATCTTGCGAGAGTGGTCATCCACGAACAACCGGAAGTATTTGTATCCCGAAAACGAAGCAGTGCAATGGGCCGCTCAGATCGGGTATGAACTATCTCCGCATACTTCTTGGCATGGAAGGTGCTCGCTTGAAACGGATCTCTATGTTGTTTTCCCCGCAAGACAACCAGGGCAAATAGGCAAGGAACTGGACAATTTGGGTAGTCCACGGACCATTGCTTTTGAACTCATCTGGTACAGTGAACCGACCGACAAGTGTCCATATCTATAATGCCATAAGGCAGTTGATTCTATGTTTGAAGCGTATAAAGCTACCGCAGAAGATGAAACAAGATTCAAAGCAAATAACTTATCTTTTACAAAGGCTTTAGCAAGAATCGTACCTTGTCGGGAGATTAAGCATGATTTAATGCCATTTTGAACAAGAAATTCAACTTTAAGGTGATGATTCAAGAGCTGAGTAACTGACAAAAGATTGCTAGTCAAGCCAGAACATATAGTACCTTTGTAAGTGTACATTTTCGTGGCCCCGCAGGAATGGTCACATTCCCTATTCCTTCGCAATGTACTCTTTGTCATCCGCTATCCGAACTCGATCTCCAGCTGGCTCTTCGCGTAGTGAATCAAACAGCTTCTTGTCACCTGACATATGCTTGCTTGCACTGCAGTCTATCAACCAGACTTTCTTCGTAATGAGAAGTTTGAGAGACGAGTACAAGATTCTTACTACAATGAGCTCCTTCCGATGTCTCATCGATTCATCATCCTCTTGTTGGGCTGCAAGATGTCCTTTTGCTTTCTCCAAATGGGACGCTGCTTAGACTTTTGAAAATCTTCGCGCCTGATGTGCTTGTATGGCTTCAAGACCCTTGTTTCAGTCATTGCTAACAAAGGATCGCTGTCGTGAGTATTGGTTCTGCAAATGTGACACCATCTCTTTGACTTTTGATCTTTCTGCTTGATTGCGCTGATTTGGCTTCTCCGGGGACCTTTCCGATTCTTCTCCGCCACGATTAGGCTTTGAGAACAAGGCTTTGTCCTGAGTCTCCCCATTCGATGAAGTGATAGCTTCTTCCTGCTGCAGCAAATTCACAAGCTCTTCGAATGTCACTGTTTGTTTAGACACATTCAGTGTTGTAACAAACACTCGAAATTGAGAAGGAGTGCTCTCAAGGTGATTGGGACGAGTAGTTTATCGCCTACCGCTTTCACCGAGCGCCAATAACTCCGATCTCAACTCAGCCACGCGACGCAGGAATTCCTCCACTTTCTCGCCGACTCCCATAGAGAGGGTGTGCAGCTTCGACTGAAGATGAAGAATCTTTGTCTCGATTTTTGGCTTCATAAATGGTCGCCAACTTGTCCTGTGCCTCCTTGGGTTTCTCCGCATTCCGAACATGCGGTCAGACGTCATCACCGATAATGAGCATTATCAAGATCAAGGCTTTAGCACTAGCCATGTCATATTTTACTAGTTCATCGGGGTCAGGGAGCAGGCATGCACTCCTCGTGATACTTCCCATAATCCTTCAAATCAAGGATTGTCTTCATTTTTGTCTTCCGAGTGCCGCAAAATTAGGCCCTTTGAGCAACCGAGCATCGATGTAGAGTAACTTCGAGCATATATCAATAAAAATATATATTTATTTATTTGAAAAAGGTATTACAATTTGACTCACCGCCGAGAATGATTGTCTCATAGATGCTCGTAATATTCGCGTGCCGTGAGACGGCGACGCTTTGCATAGGCGTGCTCTTCTTCGCCGCACAATCTGCGCCGTATCCGCTTCTAATTCTTCCCGTACTCGCTTTGCTTGGCAGCTGACGTCGAAAAGAAAGTACTCAAGGAGTCCTTCTCGAACAAGTTTGTCGAATGCAAGATTGCCGCAATTTTTAAGCTCGCTCAAAGAAGGCAAAGTAGAACCCGAGCTCTCAGTGAGCTTCTCCACGGTGTTCTCTCTGGCGTCGAGTTGATGTCAGTGGCTTTCACCGTGGCGACCGTGTTGTTGACGCTTTCAATCGAGTTGTCTACACTCGACATTCGATGTAGTGTAGAAGAGACTATTGTAGACTCAAAATTACCTCGAAAAACGTGCACGTGCTGCGCCTTCCTTTCCACGGCAGGAGTGGAGTAACTCTTCACGTGGCAGCAAGATTGTTTTCACCTCCACGCGGCACACTCTTCCACGCAGAAAAATCGTCACGCTTCAAGCAGTGTTCAGAAAACAAATGTGGCTTCTGTGTCACCTTCAACACTTATTCAAACACTTAAGAGGTCTTCAACGCTCCGTTCTCAGATCTCTGGCTCTGCTGGCCAATGCAAGGTTGCCACGCCTTCTCCTCACGCACTCCACACGAGGTGCAGATCGAAACAACGCCTCCTTTCATATTTGATCTGCTCACCACTTGTCCGAAGGGCTAAGCCCTCACAAAGTGCCGCCTTCTCTTTGATAAGCGTGGTGGTGACTGTCACCGATGATCCCAGCAGCCACACCACTGCGGATCCTCCTCCGCCTACTCCTAGCGATTCAGGCAGTACACAATGAAGAATGGAATACAATGCACTTCTCCCTCGAATCAGAGGATCAGAATTACACAGAAACAAGGAACGACCATGGATCAGAATTTCATAGCTTGGTCGTGGCATTTCTATTTAGACATTTCTGAGTGCAAACCATGCATATGTCAGGAGGAAGATGCCAAACAGATTCGATCCAGAGCCAACGTGGTCCTTCTCAGAGGAGAATGGGAAGAAGCCGTAGCTCTTTATTCTCAATATATCGACCACTGCTCGGCACTCTGGTCTACACCTCCACTTTCCACGTTTCACACGCGGGATGCAGTGCTGGGATTCCTCACGTCAATCTCTACAGTGAGCGAGTTTCCAAACATGCCAAAAAGTCACTGGTCTGAGAATCTTCCACACAGGGCGAAGGATATTGATGCTGCTCTGATACCAAACTGAGAGCAACAGAGAGAAATAAGAAGAGATAGATTTATTTATCTCATATTATTCTGATGATAACAATGCACACGTCCAGTTTATATAGGACAGAAGAAACTAAACTGACTCCCTAACAATGCTGGGAAGATCCACAAAACTAGCAGAGAATAATGTGATAACAAGATAAGAATAGACAGCTAAGAAATAACCAACGTATCCTATAGCTAATAAACAACGTATCCTAAGAGGATGTCGAGATATTTCCAGAAAGTCCTTGTTTTCCCCAAACTGAGATCTCTATCAAAATTTATGGCCCTATGAAGTTTTTCTTCCTTGGCATCAAATTTTGGGAAAAAAATTCTTAATGGGCTCACATCCGAATTTTTCCCTTAGAGCTTAGGAAAATTTTTGGGGAAAATTTCCAAATTTTTCCATCCATCCCGTAGCCAATCATAGGCTACCACATGGCACCATGAGGTGTCAGTAGAGGGGCGGATCCCCTTTTTAACTTAGCGCTTTTGAAAAAAATTGGGAAAATTTTCCAAATTTTCCATGCCGTATCACTGTAACTAATCGGATGATGCCACATGGCGTCACTACGCATCGCCAAGGAATGGGTCCCTTTTTTCTTTCATATCTTGGAAAAATTTAGAAAATTTTCCAAGTTTTCCTCGTTATTCCGCCATCTCGCAGCCAATCGGGGGTCGCCACGTGGGATCGCGAGCTTCCTGGAGACGCGGGTCAATTTTACCCTCTTAGCCCTTCAATGCGTTAAGCCAATTTTCTCCCCACTTCCCTACCTTCCTCACGTTTCATTAGAAGATGCCACGTGTCCCTTACGGACTTGCGGGAGCGTGGCTGCAAAGATGGTGTTCACCCCGTGTGGGAGAATTTACAAAATGTCTCCTGCTGCCCCATTCTCCCCGTGGCCGACTTGGAAAGTGCCATGTGTCTCTCAGTGGACTAGCAAACTCGTGTGAGTGCAGGCACAAATGTGGTTTTAATCCCACGCATGGGTATTTTTCCAAAAGTCTCCCCATGGCCTACCAACTCGCCCTTTGGGAAAATTTTCTCCCCTAGGCCCACAAGCCCACCAACCCATAACTTTATATCACTCAAAAGTTCAGAAATTTCCTATCCAATGGGAGTAATTTAGGAAAATTTTGAATGCATTAAGTGTGAGAAAAATCAAGTTGAAACTTTAAGCCTATTAGAGAGTGGGTATGGTGTGGAATTACCCTCTGAACCTATTTGAAACTTCTAACCCTAAATTTTGGACCTTATGACTTCTTATAATTTTTAATAAAAGAAAATTCTATTCTAGTAGATTAGAATTGTTCTTGAACATGTTAGTGACAACTGTTGTCTTGTAACCCAGTTGTAGACTCCTTTATACAAAAAAAATGATTCCATAATTTTTCCTAACCCTAGGTTGTTTCTTGGGTCTCAAGTGGGTTGTTTTAATGGGTGTTACAATAGGTAAACATGTCACAACAAACATCAAGGGATTGAGACCAACCACATTGGAATTCTAGATGAATTCAACAAGGGTCACCATGGCAGCATGTGTGTGTGTATTTGTGTGTGTTTGAATTATTGTTAGGGGAATTGTGACCAAGGGGTTATGTGTTGTATTTTGTTTAGTTTTCCTTACTCGATGTAGTATGTGATGTAATTTTTCTTGTTTTAATTATTTAGAAAATGATGTATTTTTTCCTTTTATCTTAATGGATTTTAGTGTCCTATTTAAGTTAATTAATCTTGTTATTAACTAATTGTTCATGTGACCAAAATTATTCATTTATTAGACTAGATGGCTCTTGGATTTTGTTTTGTAAGATTGAGTGCTTGTGACCTTGAGTGTTGTACACTCTACCCCCTCATGGAAATTTTAATTTGGCCTTAAGGGCCAATTTTTAAGGCTTGTGGGATAAGTTAAATTTGTCCCACACCTATTAAATTTCTATGCCAACCCTACCTATGGGTTGGGGGAGTCAACATTAAACCCCATTATGTGCTTTTGGAAGACAAATTGTAAGTCTTTATCAGCACCTTCTTACATGTAATTACTTTTGGTCCTTAAGGGGTGTGGGCATGGATTGTGTGTGTAAGAAAATTGTCATTTCTTCGACCACGTATTAATTGTGATTTGGAGTTTGAAGTTTGACTTGTGAGGTGGAGTTGAGGATGAGTTATGTGACATCCTAAATGGATCCACCTCACCATCCTCCCTCCCTTTTCTATTTATTCAATTTCTTTTATTTTTCGGGGTTACTTCATTCTTTTGTGCTCTTTAATTTCTTGGAGATAAAGGATTTTAGAGAGCTTGTGGTCTTGTGGGAGTTTTTGGTTCTTGCTTGGGTTTGAAGGATGTTAGAGTTTGACTCTTAGAACAATCTATACTATGGAAAGGTAGGATCTTTACTTTTGCTTATGTTATTCCTTTATTTTTCTGCTTGTGTGCTTGTTTTTGTTGAGTGTTTGGAATGCTTGTTGGGTGTTTCGGTAGATTTCCTAAGTGTGGTGTAGGAGGGGACTATGTGAAGAATTTGTGTAGGGAGGAATAATATTTATTTCATGTTTTTGAGGGAGTTTGGGTTGGGTGCCCCACCTTGGATAAGGAATGCTTGCATTTCTTACTTGTTCTTGTATGAGGGAGACATAAGAGAATGAGGGAGGCATAAGAGTATGTGGGAGGCATAAGAGGTACTTGAGGGAGGCATAAGAGTATGTAGGGGATTTGAGATTATATTGGAGAATTTTAGGTGGGCACCCATTTCCCATTGGGAGGCATAAGTGGCCTCTCCATAGGTTCTTTCTCCTTTGGCTTTCATTTTTAAGCCTTGTTGTTTTGTTGATATTCCTTCTTGTGGTTGTAGTTTGAGTTGAATGTGCTTTTGGAATGGTTGTGAAATACTTGGTTTGTGATGTGGAAGTTTGTTGTTGCCATGTGTTGGAATCACCTCTCATCAGAATGTGGTCAGGGCTCTGGGGCCAATGAGGAGGATGGTTTCTCGCCTTATTCGATATTTTGGTTGTGTGGAGAGTGTTGCATCTCTCCTCATTTTGTTTTGAATCAAGAAAATCATGATGGAGCTCTCTTGTTGGTGTTGTGAAGCTTGGAGCTTTTGTTGGAATCCTTAAGAAATTCATCCTTGTGAAAATCCTTTTTGTATTCCCACTAAGAGTGGAGGAACTTGTAATATTGCTTTTCATTTTAGCTTTCATTATTGTAAATTTTTCCCACTTTAAGTGGAAGATGTTGTATTAAGCTTTTGAAGGAAAGTTGTATTGATTTTTATTATTAAGGTTGTAATGTAGATGGAAATGAAAGTTGAAGGAAAGACAATTTATTCCCCTTTTTCACTTGGCTTGTAACCTCATATGAGTGTGTTGATCTTGTTGGAATGTTAGTAGTTCTTACTCTAAAACTTATTGGAAATATTGTTGAAACTCTCTTGTGGAATGTTGGGAAATTTGCTTGAAGAAATATTAAATTTCATTGTGTTACTTAGAAGGCATGTATTGGAAAAGTTAGAATATTAGTGCATTTTTCTTGTATTGTTGATGGAAAGAACTTAAGTTTTAAATAGTCTTCAATAGGCCAATGAAGTAATCTAAGTTCTAGCTCTAGTATGTTATCCTCATTTAAGAATTTATTGTAAATCCATTGCAAATTATTAAGGGAAATGAAATCAAATCTATTTTACCTCCCATACAATACCTATTAAATTGTGGAGAAAGAAATTTTAGTGCAAAAGCTCTAAACTTACTAATACCGTTACCTATATTTCATTAATGCTTTGATAAGGATATTAATATTGTAAGTATTATTCATACTAAAGTAATATTAATATTAATGGATTTATTATTATTAAATTCTATTAATATTAATATATTATTAATATTATTATATTAATAAAACTATGCTAATATAAATTATAGCCAAAAAATAATATTAAACATGATATATATATATATATATATATATATATGAAAATGTTTATAAAAGCTAAAACTTTTAAAAAGGTAAAAATGTGGAAACTTTTTCTTTTATAAAAGTTAAAACTTTTAAAAAGGTAAACATATGGTTATAGCCATGGTAGTGGGTATTTATCATAGATTAAAGGAAATGGTGGGGATGGGCTCGGTGGATTCCCCCATCCACCACCCCCCACCCAAAAAAACTTTGCCACCACAATTTCTATTCCACCATGATATTTTAGACCCCACTTGCACATTTTCTTGGTGATCTATGTAGGCTTTAAAACCGCGGCTTAGCATTATTTTCTTAAACACACACACACACACACACACACACACACACACACACACACACACACACACACACACACACACACACACACACACACATATATATATACATACATATATATATATATATATATATATATATATATATATATATATATATATATATATATATATATATATATATATATATATATATGTGTGTGTGTGTACATATATATATATATATATATATATATGTATGTATGTATGTATATATACATATATGTATGTATACATGTGTGTGTGTGTGTAGATACATACATACATACATACATACATACATACATACATACATACATACATACATATATATATATATATATATATATATATATATATATATATATATACCCAAATGAAAATGTAAATTAAACCTAGTTATTTCAATAAAATAGAGAAATACCCACAAACCCATTTGGGCAAACCCAACAAAAAAGCTAAATAAAATATACAAATACTTTGTAAACCCTAATGAGGGTATATACCAACAAGAAAATAATGGAGCATGTTCATCCCTCCCAAGAGCTTAAAGGGCCTCCAATGGCTTCCCTTCCTCCTCCAACAACCTGTAAAACCAAAGAAAGAAAATGAACCAAATGAAATGAGAAAGAAGCTTTCATAAGGATGTTTTAGAGTTAGATTGCCTATTTCCTAATCAAGGGTCCAAATGTAATCCATCCAAGGGATGAGATTCATCCCTACAAAAGTATGTGGAGATTGGGTGAATGGAAATTAACTTCTTAATTTAAATGTTTTATTTTTCAAAACATGAGTTGACTTTTAAGGGGTCCCTTTATGGGGTAAGGGAATGTTGATTCTAACCCCATGTACAATGGACCTTGTTAATTGTTCAAACCTTGTGGAATTAAATACCTTGGGTATTTAATTATTTTTGGGCCCTTTAACCCTCTAAATTTAAATATGGAATATTTAACTATTTAATTGCTTAGTAAACTAACACTTAGAGAGAATTTAACCATGTTTGGACTAACTATACTTATTAGTTTTAATGTGGGTTTAATAGTTGGTTATAATGGGAAGTTTTTATTTATTAAATATAATTGACTTTGAAACATTATTGTGACAACTGTAGTTTTGAAGCCTGTATGTGGGCACACTTTTTTTTAAAAAATATCCATAATTTTTCTAACTAAACCTAGGTTGTTCTTGGGTCTCGTATGGGGCGTTTTTAGTGAACGTTACATGCGGGAGGATAAAATGGTGAAAATATGAAAATATTCTTTCTGTAGATAATGCCCAAACACTATTTTGATAGTTTCAATATCTAAGATAAAAGAATCAAAGCATTGAGGATTATACCAATAGATTTTACGGATCTCAATCTGATTGGAATAAAAAAGTGTGAATCACATAAGGTTACAAGATATGTAAATGGGTTGAATTATACCATATCTCCATAGGTTCAAAACAAAATCTTCATATCAATGTCTTCCTCCAACTTCATAGCTTCAACTTTACATTCCTTCATCTCTTCAAGCTTGAATGACAAACAAAGAAAGGGGAGTAGGCGACGCTCTTTTCCCATCCTTTAATCCAATAAGAGGTGAAGGCATCCTCCTTATTGGCCCCCGAGCCCCAACCATGGAACAATGAGGCGTGTCTCGCAATTTTGACAACTTAACTAAAAATGGGTTCCACAAACATACAATCCATAAATATACAACACATTTAAATAGACACACACACAAGCAATATTTACAAAATTTGGACAGCAACATAGGCTTGATAACAAGCCAAAAGGAGAAAGGAATATGGGAACAAACTCTTTTTTCCTCCCAAATGAAATAGAGGTTCTACCCAAAACCTCCATGTGCACAACAAAAAACACTCAAATACATCCTTTTCTTTCCCCTTGCAAATATGTAAATTATTATAATTTTTCCTTTTCACTCCCCATAGGTGGAACTCCCTAATCACACTCCCTCCAAAATGCATGCCTCACAACTCCCTTTTCCCTCCCCAATGGTCCCATACTTCCATCTCCCACACCCTTCTTAAGGCAAGCTACCCAACCCCAATATATCACATCCATAACACTCATACAATTACTCAAACAAGCACAAATTTCACATCTATATTCATAAATAAATAAATAAAGCACAAGTGGAGATTTTACCTCTCCATTAATCTTCCAAAAATATTTTCTCCAACAAGCTTCAACACCTTCCAGCCAAGAACAATCCAAAATGTAACTCTAAAAAGGCTCCAAGCATGCAACCCTAGACCAAATTTCAAAAGTGCAAGAGTAGAAAATAAGACAAGTAACCCAAAATCCTTCAAATTCATTCAATAAATAGAAAAGGGAGGTGAGAATGATGAGGTGGCTCCATGTAATTTTCCACTTCATCATCCCTCCATTCCAACTCAACTAGTCAACACACCAAACCCAATGCAATTAAATGAACATGTAAGGCTTATGACATGCACACATTACACTCCAACATGCTCTCCATACCTTTCAAGGACAAATTAAATGTGGTAAGTATAAAAGTGACTTTATTTTCTCTTTTACACTCAAAAATTCATTTAAAAGTTAAAAAGAAGCTCCATACTTCATAAGTATGGTTGGTAGAAGAGTTTGAGATGTAAGGGAGAAGGTTAACTTGTCCCACAAGTTTATAAAAGTGGCCTATAAGGAAAAATTTGACTTTGGGAAGGGAATAATAGTACACTCAATAAAAATGAAATTTAATTCATTCCACATCAAGCACAAATCAAGGACCATCTACCCTCTTAATTACCCAATGTCACATCTTCCTTTTAATTTACAATTTAAGTTAAATTAGCTAATTAAAACACATTAACAAAATCTAATAAAGTAACTAGATTTTCAAATTAATTAAATATATGCACAACAAAATAAGTTACACAAAATTAAAAGAAATGAAACATTACACCTCATGGCCAAAACATGAGGTCACCCCCATGGGAAAAATCCTAACCATACATGCAATAACACAACATATACATTAGACACAAGTTGTCAAATTTTCCATCTTGCAAAACACCCAACATTCTTCTAGTGTTGGTCCCATATCCCCTTTCAATGTATAGTGGTATAATTTTTCTCAATCACAAATAAAAACACCTCTCTAGCCTCCCAGTCATATCAATATGTCATGGAAATCAATGCATATAAAACATCCATCATACAATCCTCAGCATACATCAAGAAACACAACATACATATATATCTATTAATTAACATCATACACGTAACCATATCATCATCAAATTTACCAATTTTAATCAATTATTTGCAATCACTTTACATTTCAATTGTACTCCAGACATAATTTACAATATTCAATAATCCATTTCACATTCTATAATAATCATGAAATTCCCTATATCTACTCTAATTCCTAACTACTAGATACACTCAACAACATATTATTGATCCCAAATACCATTATATTGTTAGCAATTCACAAAATATAACGAGACCACATGGTTACTCCAATACTCTCAATCTAATCAATACATCAAAAATCCAAATGTTGGTATATAACAAAAGTAACCATTTTAGCTCATCATCGTATCCTAAAATGTCCATCAAAGCCAACAATACATCCATACATTCCAAAGTAACAATCGAACATAAAATTTATCATGTTTTCCCTCGTCTCTCTAACTAAAATATAATAAAAAAATTCATGTCTCTAATCAAATTAAATCAAAATCATGGTATAAAGAATGTCGAAGAGGAGTGGGCATTACACATATTATAATGTTTTTAAATTTTCACTGATTTAAGGTGTAAATAAACTTTTATACAATTTAGAGTATGAATTCACAATGATGTTTTAAAATACATTTTTGAGATAAAATGTATATATCTATTTGTTTGTAGGCTCTTTTAACCATGAAATTATTTTACATAATTTATTCGTATTGTCATTTACATTTAATTGATAGTCTCTTAATACACAAGTTCCAAATAAAAAGATTGATAAGCTCACATAGAAGGATCTCACCTTCAAAATTTTGAATAAAAGATGATACATTAATATAAAGGATTATACATTAATAGGTTTGTGGATCTCGAATTAGTTCAATACAAAACATATATGGGAGTTTCAAACTTGTCCTTAAATTAGAGCAAGTGCTAAGGAATTAAAGATGTAATGGAATAATCCATGTAAAAATAGTTTAAAAACATAAGAATGTGAAATTATTTTGAATTGAAAGAAAAAATTATGAAACTGAAAAGAGGAGTTGCACAAGTGGTTGATTGAAGTAATAGAAAAAAATTTAAAAATACGCCAAAAGTATTGTTAAGCTATCATTTGTACCATATTTGATTATTTATAACTAGTTTGGGCTCACAAGAATGTGGATGTGGAAATTAATTTTAGAAAAATAATATTGCACTACAACTACATCAAATTTTTAGAAATATGTATGATTAAGATATACATAAGAAAACAAATTATAAAATAATTTTAGGCATATTAATATATCTAGAACACACCAAAAGAAGGTAATTAGCACCTAGAATAATTAAAATACTTCATAGGAAAAGAGAATTATGGTTTTCTTAATAGTAATTGATTTTTCACTAATCTAGATAGAGTTATCAAAATATTGAAATAAGCATATCCATTGTGGAACAAACTTAACGAAAACCATATGCATATGAATTCGCCATAGAAAATAGTAGGAGTATGGAATTAGATCCCTCATGAAACTATTAAATTGAGAAAATGAATGTGGCGATATAGTTTTAGAATCTAAGCCTCACTCATGTTTCTCGATTTCTCTTCCAATCACTCCAAAACTATTTTCCTTACTTTAAGTGTTAATACAATATCAATACATTCTAGAAAGGTTAAAAACCATGTCTAGATTTAGGTAAATGACTTAATGAGTCCCCCTTTGGGAAACAATCTTGAAATGAACACTTTGTGAAAGTTAGTAAAAACTCATTGGTACATAAAATTTTCCCAACCATATTTATTTGAATGGATGCAAATAACTAGAGTTTTTAATGTCCTCTAAATGTTTGAATTATGCTTTTTGAATGAACATTTTTTGAGAAATGTTTTTTTCTTCCATATTTTAAAATTTATTAATAAATTCATGTATTTATGTACTTCATCAACTCATTTAGGATCATATTTATGTCAGAAGAGACATATAAAGGGTGAAAAAGCTATGGGAGCTTAGAGTACAATTGATTTGTGCTGGACAAAGTGAAAACATGATCCTCGTATGGGTATTTATAAGTCTCATGCTAATGGAACTAGACATGTGGTGGAAAATTTTGAGGCAAGTTCCTACAAACTCATGCCAAATTGTTCCTATCCAAGTGCCAACACATGCCGGCTACAACGATTTGTCCAACAAAAAAAAGCGTAGGATGGATGGTGTAACACCCACATTTTACACACACAAATAAAACAGTAAAAATGCCAAAATAAATCTTTTTGTTTGACTTACATTGTAGTATGCATGATGCTACAAGAGATCACTTAGGATATTGTATGACACATGATATGTTTGCACAAACATTAACCCACATAGATAACATTAAAAACACGTGCTACACATACATGCACTTTTTGTTCACCAATAATAATGCACAACATTACAATTAAAATACAATATAAACTTATAGATAGGGTACTCTCATGGCATGATACTTAGGATAGCACATTTATTACAATCATGTTTCAATCTTTAACTTAAGTCCTAGAAAGGTTCATAATATGTGAATCATATGTATTTCCTTTTACTTTTGCTATATTTCTTCTATATTGTTTAACATTTAACATTCAAGCATCTCATTTCATAAGAATCATCAACATTATTTCAATTACTAATTTAATTCATTCCTTTATCCATAGGATATTTATTTACACACATGGCTATTTACATATAAACAAAACTGCTAGGTCTTATCCCTAGGACTCGACTCCTAAGGAATGCATCTTGATCTTATTTCATACCTCCATTATGCAACAGAACAAGTGTGAGTCCAAAGGAGGGAAGGTTCACTTATTTTCACAAGGATTTATGGTCAAGATTCCTTCATTCATTTATAAATTGATAATTTAGTACACAATAAGTATTATAGGAAATAGATTCTTTATCCACAACGAGAGGGTTTAATCACATTACAAGGAAGATCATGTTTCACTTTCCTATGGAATAACATCCCATGATTACACTTCCCAAGGCCAAGCATCAATTATAAGTTTACTATAGTTATGCTCCAACAATTAGTTTAAGGGATTTGAAGAATTTTAACATGAAAACACAAATCCTTATTTTTGTTTCTAGATTAGGTTTCTTGAGTATCATTTTACATCTGACTTAAGAGGTTTTATTTCTCCCTAACTAGGTTCATATACCCTTTGTAATGAACTGTGTAACCCATTTGTTCACAAGGGCATTTGTATCCTAATAAGACTACTAGTCCTTGTATTAAGGGATTTTTATCTAAGAGCATAATCACATAGTTACACATCGACATCCATTACATCATAAGACAAGCAGGAGAGCAAGATGGAGTAGTTTCTTGTTGAAGGGTTTAAGGTTCAAATTAGATTTTACATAACATGGGTCCCTTTTCTCACCACAAGATAGTTTAAAAGCGTTATGTGAGTGATCTAATATTCATCTTTTTCCAAGCACATCATCTTACCATTACTTTTTCACCAACTAATCATAAACTAAAATATTGTTAAGTATCACAATTAAATCTTAGTATTGCACCATAAACTTTAAGGATAATTGAGATTGGGTATCAAGTTTATTTATGATCCCAACTCTTAAAGGTGACTTCCAAGGTTAGTTGGCGATCTTCGCCACTCAACACGTGTGTTGGCCCAAGTGGATTTTACACTCGTGTTTCATGTTGGTTTGCAAGAGTACTACCTTAATAGGACATAATCTCCTTATTGCACACATGATTAACCATCCTAGAAGGGAACCACATACTCTAGATAATGTTTTACCATGTCATTCCTAACCATCATGTTCATGACTATGTCACTACACATATAAGTTATGATGATATACTTGGGCTTCGGATCTTATTTACATAAGCTAGAAGGTGTCTTTTAGTGTAAATATTTAACTTCAATATAAGGTTTTAGTTTCTTCTTTTCTAAGAAAGATCATGCGAGAGGGTATATATCCCCAAGTTTAAAAATAAGGTTGACTATTATATTTAGGTTTCTTCTCTATATTTACTACTTAAATAACACAACGAGATAGGGACTTCATTATAAATTTCACAACGAGAAAGCACTATAAGATGTCAAATTCAATTTAATTGAACATATTTATCTAACTTTTACAATAATATTTTTTGGATCAAATAACACCTTTATGTAGATGAAAGTTTCCCTTAAACACTAGCCTCCTAAAAATATTACAAAACTTCATTAATAAACATTTAAATACTTCAGAAATTGTTGAATTATCCTCTACAACCTCATTTAACATATATATCAAACCCCATTTTTTGAATGCAGATTAACCAATTCACCAATTTTCAAGACAATCCTTTCCACTCAATATGATAAAACAAGTATACTAACTTTATTAATTTCTAGAAATAGGTATTAAATCATGTTCATAAAATTGATCATAATCTTTCCTTTCAAAATAGTTACCATAGTTGGCCAAGGGTCATTTATCATTTCTAAACAAAGAATAATTCAATTCTCGATTTCAATAATCAAATATTTCATTCAACCTTATTCAATCAAAAGAATAAATACAACGTTTTATACATCTTCCCTCTTTCATATTTCACAAATTTCATCTATACTATTGTTAGCATCATCTGTCACCATAACAAATGAGCATTATAGGTACTCAATCTTGAACAACATGCTCTAGCTTAGTAATTTCATAAAAGGAATACTGATTTTAATTACAATTATGCTAAGATTTAAAAAGGAACATTCAACTCTTTGGAACATTCAGCCTAAACATCTTACAACCATCAACATAATGAATAAAAGATAAATTAAGTACCTTATTTAAGTAATATCCATGTGTTTCACCTGATTTCTTAGTTTTTCTGAGAAGTACTTGACGAAACAGATAAGGTAAAGGGTGGCAAGAGGAATACCTTATTTGAGATGGTCAAGGTGGTATGCATGTGTATTTGAATTCTGAATCAAATTGATTGTGAGACATTCCTTTTGAATAGGAAGAACTACCTATATAAGAGTCAAAACAAGACCACCAAAGAGAGTTAAATAATATATGCAGTGGACTTCCTAACAAATGCTAGATCCTGGAAGTGTGATACTTCCTAGATGGTTGTCATTCCACTGTTTAAAACAATTCAATGCTGAAACAAAGTAAATTTTATCATACTGTAGTTTAATATGATTTAGGCATCTCATACAAAACACAATAGGCTAGATCTAATCTGACAAGCTAGGATATAAGGAGATCCAGAGGTCAAGTAGGTTGGTTATAGGTGAATATGAGCTAACATGCTAGGTTAGATACAAATCTGAAGGTCAAATAGGTGTTCAGGTAGGTATATGTCAGAAACAGGTTGTTATTCTGGCAGAAATCAGGTGACAGAGACCGACCATAGTTTTATGGAACTGATGATGGTTTGACTATAACCAGCTGCGCTTAGAGAGAACCGATGATGGTTAAGTCGTGGTTGGTGGAATCACATAGTCCAGTTTTTAGAGTTTTAGGGTGAAAGTGGAGTGGATAGTAGACAGGAATTGATCACAGAGGGGGTGTAGAAATGTTGCGAAGGTTTGAGATTACTAAGGAGGTCAAAATATGAAATTGTGCCAAGTATTAAGATAATCAAGTATGGAAGGTGGCTATAATGGAGAGAGGGAATGGACCGAGGGTAAAAGACTCTACCACAAATACTACGAGATGATGAGAAGAAAATGGAATAGATGGAAGGAGGATACTTACTCTTCTGTGAGGTACAGGTCTAAAGAATAATGAAGAAATTGTTGTGTTGGAAGATGCTGGGAAGAAAGTCTCACCACAGCGTGCAGGTGTATTTGGTTGCCTTAGTTGATCCTAAATCAATCATCATTCGATGTCGCGTCTAAAGAGATCAAACTTGAGATCCAAAGTTTTTCAACAAACAACCAACCCGTATTACAGAGTTGTAGATGGGGCTAAATAGGCCATTTGGTCCATCTCGGTATAACTAGTGTCAGTTTAGGGGGACCGACATCAGTTTTGGTGAGATATCTCAGGCTGTTCAAAAGTTACCTCGGGAAGTTGTTCCGCCATTTTATAAGGGTCTCTTCCTTTTCTTGGGGTGAAAACCGACTTTAGGAGGCTTTTAAATGTGAGGTGAGGGGATGGGTATAATGTTAGGTTTTATTTAGGACATTGGTTTAGGGTTTAGGTTAATGGGTCAAATGATGGGGGTGGTTAGGTGAGGTGCATTTAATAAAGGCAATTATATTAAATAGATGTGTGAGGGTGGTGAATTAATTTAATGTAAATAATTAAATTAATATGTGTGTGGGAAAAAGGCTATTAACTTAATTAAAATAATTAAATTAATGTGTATGGAGGTAAATGGCATTAATGTAATTAAAGTAATTAAATTAAAATGTGTGGGGTGCAGGAGATAGGTGCTAAGGTGTTGAGGATGAGGAAGTGATTATAGGGCTGCCGTAGGGGACCAAGGTGATTACGACATGATTTTGGTGTCTACATTTTTCCCCTTTTTGTTGCGTAGATTGTATTGGTAAGCAACATGAACAAGAATAGAGTGTGGTTGCCCCAAGTGGGAATGAGGGTGATCCCCCTCAAACCAGAACTGATGAGGTGGCAGAGCACATCGGCGAGTGGTTTGATAAAGTGGATGTAAAGAAGAATAGTGAAAAATGGGGAAAGGAGTAAAGGGAAAACAACACATTATGTCAAACAACACAAGTAATGGTGTCACAAGGTATAGCGAACACATGAGGTCAAAGGCCACAAACAGTTTCAGTGTCTAGGTAAATAGGTCACAACGATGGGTAAGGCCGAGGTAGGGGTGAAATAAGGAGATGCCAATTGGCTAACGAGGTGAGGTTAAAGAAGGTGGAGGGCTAGAGAAGAAGGTAAGGTGGTCCAGTAGGGGTAGGGGAGGCAAAAGAAAAAGGAGGTAAGGAAAACAAGGTCAATGGGAGGGCCATGAGGAGGCAAGGTAACCGACAAATGGCCGGTATGAACCGATGACGGTGGAGAGGAACCGACAGGCCGTTATCTAGGGAATCGACAAGCATTGGTCAAGGGTTAACCGATGTCGGTTGAGTTGGGTAGGGTATAAAAAGTGGAAAACCCACATTTTAAAATTCATTTGTGTATTTTTAAATAGGAAAAAGGACAAGAAGATAGAAAAGAGGAAGAGGATAAAAGAGAGCATCGGTGAACTTGGTCAAGAGCCACATAGGCGAGATTGATTGGGCGAGAGGTGGGACCACGATATCAGGTGGATTAAGTTGATTGGTTGGAGATTTAGAGGTGATTTGGGGATAGCAGAGGTAGGAGAGGGATCAAGTGGACCAGTAGCAGCGGCTGAAGGTACCTCCACATCGATGGTAGCATGATACGGTAAGATTGAAACCCATGTTATTGATTTGTTTGGTTCAATTGGATAGAATATAGGAAATATGAAGAAATGGGGGTTTGGAGGGGGAGGAAGAATTTCAAAATGGGAAAAATAGAGGGCAATGGGAATGGGGAAGGGTAGGGGGTAGGGCAAAAGGGTAATGTAGGAGCAATTAGGGGTGGAAGGAGAGATTTGGGTGGGTAGAATGACTAGGAAGGGAAAAAGTAGGGTTGGGAAGTCGTATGGCGGCAAGACGACAAAGCTGACCGACGCCGCCAAATTATGGCTGATGTCGGTGGGTAGTGACTGGATCGGTCACAAGAATAGTGACCGGTGCTGGTCAAAGGGAGACTGTGGTCGGTCAGGGGATAACCGGGGTCGGTTGATGATAACCAGTGGCATCGGTTAACCTAAGGGTAAGTTGGGACCAAAAATTAGGTTAGGTGGGGAAGGGTTAGGTGAGAGGGGAAGGGTTTAGGGTGATAAAGTAGGGTTGAGGGTGGTTTTGCGTGAGGGTAGGGTAGATAGTTTTGGGTGGATTGGTTTGGGTAGATTCGGGTGAGGGTTAGGGTAGATAGTTTGAGTGGATGGGTTTGGGTAGGTTTGGGTGAGGGTTAGGGTAGATAGTTTTGGGTGGATGGGTTTGGGTAGGTTTGGGTGAGGGTTAGGGTAGATAGGTTTGGGTAGATGGGTTTGGGTAGGTTTGGGTGAGCAACAAGGCCAACAGGATGAGGGTGCGAAAGAGATGAGATCGGGATGTGGGGTAAAATAAGGTAAGTTAGGAAGGTGTACTAATACATTACTTTTGTGGGATGTAGGCCCGAGACGAGGTGGATAAGGGCCCAAGTGCCGCCCTTATTATTGATAGTATGGGTGAGCACGATGCAAGAGGAGTAGCAAAGCACGTTACGTGAGGTGGGGCTGATAGGGGTGAGCCACTACTGACATATAGTCCAAGAGGTGAGTCTTATGGTTGTCATCATCGATAGATGGGACTCGCAACCAACACCTTCCATTTGTCGACAGTGAGATGACAATCACCCTGGAGGACATCTACAAGATCCTCGCAGCTGCCCATATTGGGGGCCTAGGTTTATTCTATCTCTTCAGAGGCGTCTGAGGAGTTACTAGCACCCATTTTTGTGAGGGTGTAGTAGACATGATGTTCTATAGTGCTTGCATGAGCATGAGCTATGGAGTGATGTATAGAGCTCATCTAGAGGAGATGAGGTTAGTGGTACTTTTGATGGAGCTAGTGTGTTTCTTTGCAGACCGCCAAATGTAGAGGATGGGAGATTCCCGAGGTCACTCATGGGAGTTCTCAGTATGGCATAGTGATACAAAGGACACAGATTACATGGGAACCCGCATTGTTGACATAGGTGTATAGAGAGTTATGGACCTACAGTGACTACAAAGGTTTAGCATCTACCGCATCATACTACTACATTGTTGGGCTTACTTGAGCACATTGTTTATGTTCGACAAAGTGGGGATGCCCTGCATATGCATTCCCATGGAGAGTGTTGAGAGTTGGGTAGAAGCGGTGGGTACCACCATTGGAGAGGCCCGAGGTGTCGAGATACTCATGATGAAGCTTATTACAAGAGGTTGTTGGAGGGTTGTCCGGGTGGACATCATTTGGAAGCCATATGTGGGCTTCCCCGCATATAGATAGATGGCCACAAAGCTAGCTGGGCTATAAATACATCTATGGATAGAGGGGAAGAGAGCAGGAGAGCATGAGCAGATACCCATAGAGTGGGTTAGACACCAATTTGGATTAGTCCAGGGTGTACGCCTCCATTCCTACAGTACATGAGAGATGATGTGGAGAGACCTATGTCTCCACCGTGACCCATAAGTCTTGACTCGGTAGGAGGAGGAGCCAAGATATACCCAAATTGATGATGCTAGGGTTACGATGGGTACATGGTGTAGTGGTGGGCAAAGACACTAAGAGCCGTACCACTAAGGCTAGGGCAGCAAGACTTAGCCACCATCACAAAGACAGAGGATGCCCTACAGGGGTAGGCGGCCACCTTGGTGGTGCACTCAAGATTATGTAGGGGCGTCTCATAGGTTTAGAGGCATAGGTCGCCACATTAGAGGCCCGATAAGCGTGCTATAGGCTTAGGCGTGGAAGGAATAGGTACCCGCACGTGTGAGGCAGGGGGAGATGGAGATGGAGAGGAGGTAGGCAGAGATGGAGGGAGATAGCTACTCAATAGGCACAAAAAGCTTTAAAGGGTAAGTTGCCACAGCGTAGAGGGGCAGTTACGGGTATGCGAGTCCAAATGACAACCGCACAGCACAGACATTACCCCCTGTAGGCCTAGATACAGCACAAGCATAGATTCTAGGGCTGACTCAGGATCTAGTACCATCACAGGCTCAAGCAAGTTTAGGGAAAGGGTCCCATTGTATACGTACCCACGCAGGTAGAGAGACCCATGGCACCTCCACAGATAGTGCCCATGGCCAGGTTTAGAAATTCCCTAGGAGAGGCATGGTATTACTAGGATCATTTGTTAGATGTCAAACTAGATGTGCCCTCCTATGATGAGTACAAATAATAGTAGGCCTCTAGTAAGAGGACTAGATCCCGTACTCACGGTGGTGGAGAGTACAAGGGGCCAAAGAGCCCAGTGGACAGGATCGTGGTGAGGCCATTAGTGTGCAAAGGCTAGCTTGTGAGGGGCCATTAACAGGGGAGGTAAGGCAGTGTCGCCCCGATAGGTGTGGCAGAGGGGTCAGGAGAGACACAGTCACAAGGAGCATTCCCCGACATCAGATGGGGAGATAATTGACCTGTTGTGGACCAGCTTGCGTACCAAGTCATTTTGTATGTATTATATATGAAACCAGCCTGCGTGCTGAAGAGATTATGTATTTACTATTGTGTTGTACATGATATCTACCTATGTGTCGAAGATTTTTATATTGATTCATTGATTCTTTTTGTATATATGAAACTGGCCTGTGTGCCGTTGACATTTTGTATTGTATATCAGCCCACGTGCCGAGAATTTTGAGATGATGGCCATGATGAGACAGGCATGTATTTTGAGATACACAATTATTGATTTATATGATGAGATTCATGGTATTTGGTGATGTGTTAATGTGTTTATGAGATATCGGTGTTATGGCTTGTGTTAAATGAGATATGGATGTGAAATTAGGTGAGTTAGGCATGATGGAGTCAGGTCAATTTAGGCATGGATCAAGTCAAGTTATAGGCATGGTTGAGTCAAGTGATAGGCATGGTTGAGTCAGGTTGGTTTAGGCATGCATCGAGTCAGTTAGTTTAGGTATGGATTGAGTCAAGTTGTTTAGGCATGGATTGAGTCAAGTTATTTAGGCATGGATTGAGTCGTTGGTTTAGGCACGGATTGAGTCGTGTTGGTTTAGTATGGATGGATTCAAGTTAGTTTAGGCATGGTGGAGTTAGGTTGGTTTAGGCATGGATGTTCATTTCAGTATTTTGGTAACAAATGGCAATATAAATGCATGAGATGGTGTAAAATGTGGAAAATGTTGGTTATGTATGAAAATGTGAAATAATATAAGTGGTAAAAGTTATGTGGTATATGGTTTAGATGTCAAGGTTTTTGATATGAACAAGAAATCAGGTAAAGGTGGGGAAAATGGTTAGGGTAAAGAGTGGCCAAGCTAACCTTCCAGGGCCCCATGCCCTGGAAGTGCTACCTATATAGTCCCGGTGAAAAGGGACCTCAGACCATGTAGTTCTCCCATAAGCTAGGAAATAATATGAGAAGATAGAAGAATAGGTAGTGAGGTTGATAGTTAGGTTGGATTCGAGGTCATAAGTATGATGAGGTCAAGGTTGATTAGGTGAGGTGGAATATAGGTAGATAGGTATGGGTGATTTTAGGTCGATAGGTAGTGTTGATTCCAGGTCATAGGTATAATTAGGTTGAGGGCATTGATGTTGGGATTGAGAATAGGTAGATAGGTAAAGGTGATTTTAGGTTGATTAGGGTGGGAGAAGAAAATCCCAAAAGACAGTGTCGAGGTTCTAGTCCTATATAGGAAGATCAAAAGGTAATGAGGAAGAGAAAAGATAAGAGGGGGCAAGAAAGCCACCCGATTGGCAAGGATCAAACATATGGAACACATCTAGATACATAGGCTAATGAATGCAAGACCCTAAGGAAATTACATGATTAATTACTCTAAAGATGAAGAATAGTCATAGAATCACCAAATGGCATAGGTTCAAAGCAGGTCCCTTGAGGAAGTATGAGGTGAAGAGATAACGAGTAAGGAGGTGAAGGTAGTTGGGTCATAAAATGGGAAGTAGAATGCCTTGGGCAAGGAATCCAAGATCACAATAGGCAAGTCTCGTGACGAAAAGCTTATTTTTTCTTTATGAGAATAATGCCACGTGTAAAGCCCCGTGCATATATTTAAGATAAGGCAAAAGGGTGACGGTAATCCTAAGCTAAGGGATTTACGTGTGGAAAAGATAAATGGCGCTTTGTTGACAATTTTTGCACTTGAAAATGGGCAACTCGAAACTTTGTTACGATGGATAGCTTTGGTGATTAAGTGAAATTTACGTTAGATTACTTTGTTATTGCTTATTTGTGTGATTAAGTGAAATCTATAGCTATATATTACAAAACGTAACAACTCACATAGTCTACAATCTCACGAATATCCTCAGCAAGAGAACACAAGCCCCGAAGGACATCTGTGTTATCCCGATGAAGACACCGATTGTAGAATATGTAAGGTGTATAGTTTTGGAACAACAGACATAGTGGCAAGTTTTCGACAATCAGATTCACAGTTATTATCTTGATGCCTATCATTTTTATTGCTCTATGTTCATTAAAGTTGTTATGATTTATAAGTTTGCATTTACCTATGCTGCCATAAAAGATTACAATTGATTCCTTTCCTGCTACTTCCATCAAGAAAATATTGACAAACAAACAGTGACAATAATGTCCAAATGGAGATAGCAGAAAGGAGTCAAAACGAAGAATGGAAGCTAAGATAATCACACAAAGATACAAAGAGACACATTTCATTCAATGATTATCCACTGGAGTTACAGTATTCACTTCAAGTTATCCCTTATGTTAATTCATTTTATTGAGATATTGAGTTGCCTACATCATTATACAATCAAAGGAAAACTGAATGCAAAAAGAGATAATCAACTCATTATTTCAATTTAATGCTTTATTCATAAGAGATCATAAGCTTTCCCACACAAGCCATGGGATATGACTAAGTGACTCATCATATACATGGAAATGAGAATACCACATGTGCTAAAGAACAAGAGTAGAGGAGTAAAAAGGAACCCATCATTGCCTTTTCTGTCTTTTGTCTCCACTCCTCAGCCTTTCCATCTCCATCTCAACTCTCTCCATCTTCCACTTCCATCTCCATTTCTTAACACCTGCAAGACAAGAGAAGCATCTATCAAATTGAGCTCAGGGTACAATGTTATTCCAATACTCATGTTCTAAAGCAAATACAAATTTTGAATTCGATGTATCTAATGGTACTTAAAAGAAAGAAGTACAAAAACACATGGCACAGGAAAACAAAGAAAAACAGATGAGTTGGAACAAGGAAGAGCAGAAGTTCATAAAGTAAATCTGAAAAGAGAAGGTCAAATGAAGCTAAGAGTTGATTTAAAAAAGGTAGAATCTAGGAAGCAGCTTGTAACAGAAACAAATGTGAAGAATAACACTTGAAGAGGTTAGAAAACAACTTGCAGAAGAAGGAAGAAGAAGGAATAAATCACATGGATACACGAGAGGCCAAAAAGCCTATTTATTTCTAAATTATTTTGAATTTTGTAGAACAAGTTACAACATTGATAGAATGAAAATCAATCTAACTTGGTTAAAGAAAGCATCTATCAATGAAGCCAAACATCATTTTCAAATATTTACGTAAGAAAGAAGTGTCAAAATGAGCTAATAAGAAGATATTTTGCAAATCTGGATCAAAAATCTAGAAAAGGAGAGAGGAAATAGGATTTTGGAAAAAAATTCCAGAGTCTCCCCTTGTAAAATTGACTTTTCAATTTAAAAAAAATTGAAACACATGCTTTTCAGCTACTACATTGCTTTCTAAGCTATCTGAGCTTCAAAAGGAAGTAAAATAAATCAAGAAAATTCATGTTTCATCACTTTTAAAATTGATATCATGATCAAATGAAACATACAGGTGTTCCAGATTCTCATCATGCAATAAATATCAATGTTCCTTTTATTTCAAATTTAAGTGAATCAAAGAAAACTACTTTGCAAATTTTCAAAAAGTTGCAATGAATCAAATAAATTCAGCATGACAACTTATTCAAGATGATCGATAAGCAAAGAAAGATGTTATATCTTTTTTAATAAAAGGTCAAATTATCAAAATCTAAAGAAGAGAAGGATTCTTGGAAAAATTTTTCAAGTTTCCCCTTGCAAAATGGACTTTTCCAGAAAAATAATTGAGAAAAATAATGTAGAAATTAAAATATACTTGCTACTATGACTTCTGGAAAGTGAAGTACCATTACAGAGAAAGAAATTAATTATCTTCTTCATTTTCCAAAGGAGATATTTATTTCATTATACAGAAAGTATGCAATCATGTTTGCAAAAAAAAGTTCATAAAAAAGTATTCAATTTCATCTACAAGGGAAAAATGAATCAAAAGGAAATAGACTACTAGTGCTAGGTTTTCATTTCAGGATATAGTTCATAGAAGAGCAACAAAAAGTCAAGAAGAAGCTTGAACTCATAGTCTGAAGGAAGCATGTCAAAATGCCAAGCATACAATCTACGAAGAAAAATTACAAAGAAACGAAGTATTTTTTACCTCTACAAAATGCAAAAAGTGCATATCAAATAAAGGGGAAAATGAAACTATACAGGTCTACAATCAAATGGAGAGCTCTTTTAAGTTTACAAATGCTCAGATGAGGTTTACCAATTATCTACAAAATGAGAAGAATGAAAAAACCAAGTGCATCTACAAACTAAAAAGAAAGGAAGTAACAAATGCCAAATATACATCTACATGAAAAAAATGAAACAGAGTTCAAATATCAAGGTAAAAGATCAAACAATCTACATTTTCTAAGTTTGGAGCCAGATTTACAGTTAAATATCCCTAACCCGAGCATAGAAAGGTTCATCAAAATGTAAATGAAGTAAGTTCAAGCTCAAGGTCAAAGGAGAAAAGATAACCCACAAATATTTTCATTTTACGAACATTATAACCAAGGTTTTGCAAGATTCAGAGTTTAAGAATGAAAACTCGAGCTCAAAGAAAGAAAGAGGAAACAGTGCAAGGAACTCACCAGTAATGAAACAAGAAAACAAACCATGCCGATGGTGGCTTTCTCATCTACTCATACGAGCTCATTAGCTACCAAAAGTAGAGAACCAGAGAGAAAAAAAAGATTCATCACTCCACAAGTGATACAAAGCAGAATAATAGATGAAAATGATATTTAGCTCATATATAAATGGAAAAGATCAAGCACAGAACTAAAAAACAAAAGAAAATACCTCCAGATCCTTCAAAAAACGCATGCAAACAATCAAGTAACAATGGCGTCAAGGCTCAAAAACAAATGCAAGCTCGAAAACATTTAAAATCTCCAAGCATTCATCAAAATCACAGAGCGAGCAAAAAATTTTCTAGGGCTTCGCCCGCAAATTGAAAAACCAAATGAAATGAAAAACCAAATGCGAGCTCACGAGTATAAACTTACATTCAAACTAGGGTTCCAAAACCCTAACCCATGGTCAAGATCAACGACTCACTGAATGCCAAGTGCCAAGATGAATGGTGATCGGTCTACACAGGGTTCGAAGTGATAGAGCCAAATTAAATGCCACCAACCATATTCAATGCTCGGGCCAGAACCCTAATCCAGGTTACAAGATCAACGGTGGAGAGAAACCAAGGCAAAAGATCAAGGGCCTCAAACACTTCACAGAACCCAAGCTAAACCACCACGGTCAAGTTACCACAGGCCAGGGTCAAATGAAGGGTGAGTCATCATGGAGAGGGGCCAACCCACGTGGACAGTCAACAAAATAATTCACCAAGACTTTACAAAGTCTAAACTATATGCATGCCCAAAAATTAAAACATTATTATATGCCATGATCACCGAAAAGGTGAAAATTGTATTATGTGCCATGGGGTCTAAAGGTGGCGATCAACTAATGCATGGTGGGCTAGCCAAGGGTGGTCCCTTTTGATATCATATACATGCTTATGCCTAAGTCTATAATACGGCAACATTCCAAACCAAAGGTGGTCCCCACATGGGGTTTTCAAACAAAATTTGCAAATGTCACTTTCATGTGACTATCCAGATCATTGAAAGAAATCAAAAACATGTATACCTTGGAGATGGTCCCCACTTCATTTTATTTTGCAAATATGGCTAAGGTTGCATCCTTTTGCCTACACACAGGAGATAATTTTGCATGCCTTCACAACAATGGACAGAACAGAGAAGATGATGAATTTGCATGTGCAAAGAGAGAAGACTTGCCTAGCAAGCAATTTATAATTTTAGCAAATTATTCACCTTTCTTTCTTAAAAATAGAACAATCAACTTCAGTTTGACTATGTATTGTATCTAAGGCTGATAATGCCTATTTTATTACATGCTTTAGTTTGTATTATTTTATTCCTTTATTTATTATTAAATAAAGGATAAAATTAGGACACATGGGCGAGTACAGCCTTAGTCTATTTTTAGGAAGGGGGTGAACTTTTTCTATATATTGTGTGCTCTTGCAAAGCACAAAGGGGGGATTTTTCAGAGATTTTTCCCAGAAGAACTTTTGATATGAGTACTGAAGCAATTTCTACCAATTTTACCCTCTGAGTGTTGAATTACTCTTACCTTTCCAAGTTATTCTATACTTGTGTATGCCAATATTAATCTTGTGAATCAATATTCCCGATTAATCACTTTACCCTGCTACAGATCTACTATTTTCTACTAAATTTCATTGTGCATGTTAGCTTACTAGTACTGTTGTGATTTTCCCTCAGTATAAATTAAGTGTTTTTTTCCTTACATTTTGTAGAAAGTACAAATTGGTTCATGCACACAAAGAATTCTTCACAAGTCAGTTGTGTATTCCACTCAAGTCAAGTTCTTTATTCAAATTTGGTGTATCACCTTAGTAATTATTTCATTTTCAGTCACTTCCTAACCCTAAAACTCCCAAAAAGTAGTCTAGTGAACACCAATAAGGAACCAACCTTTTAACCCCGAGGTTCACCTCAAAATAGGTATACCCATAGACCTGAGGTGTCCCCATTGTATCTACGAGAGAGAGAGAGAGAGAGAGAGAGATTTTTTGCAGACTTAGAACACTCGCTGCCATCTCTCTCTCTTGGGTGCACTTTCGAGAGATAACATTTTTGGCACGCCTGGTGGGACCACGAATCAGATCTGCATGCAAATTTCAGATTCTAGAGCAGATCAAAAGTAGGTTTACAACAAATAAAAGTTACTTTTTGGGAGCAAAGCTGCAGCAAATTAATTCTAAAGATTCTATGATCTTTTGTGACTCCGTAAAGCTAATTTCAGACTAGTATTGCAGCATGTTCCATGCCTAAAGTGACTACAAGATCATCGGTAAGAGGTATTCCTCCTGAGTTTGTTTCTTTACCTTTGAAATCTGCTAGAAGAAGAAGGGTTGGTAATACTTTGCCTTATAACAGACCTGGTTTTGAAAACCCTCCTGATATTCCTTCACCACGAATAAATTTTTCAATCAATATCCCAGTTTTTCCAATGGCTATTCAACCACCCAGAAATTTTGCAGCCTTTACTAATGGAAGCCCATTAGTAATTACAGATATCATGACATTCCTAATGCTGCTCTGAAAAGTCTACCATCATTTACCGGTGAAAATCAAGTTACACCAACTAAACACATCAAAGATGTTGCAGCCATATGTGCAGTCCACAATATTACTCATGAAGACGTAGCTTTAAGACTTTTAGCTACATCTTTTAAAGGACAAGCCTTGCAATGGTATAGAACCTAGAAATTGAAGCATAAGAACTTGGGATGAATTAGGAGAGAAATTGTTGGAACAGTTCCAAGACAATTCAGATCATTTGTCCCTGATAGAACAACTATCTACTATCAAGAGAGCCCCTCATGAATATTTGTCTAGTTTCAACATTCATTTTGCTAGAACTTGGGAAAGAATCCCAACAAGTGTTAAGCCTCAAGCTGATCACACTTTCCTTTATTACCTCGAGCATTGAATAGTGATATCAGCAACTATGATTCAATCCATGGGAGCTTTTACTCTTCCAGGGGCCTATGACACTACTATAAAAGCTGAAAACAACCTTATTCAAGCTGGAAAATTAGCACCAAGGCCTACAATGCCATTTTTGGCAGATTTAGCTCCTATCCCATAACCTATTACAATCGTAGAGCCTACTATTGCAGCCCCATCCCCAGATATGTTTAAAGCCTTGCAAACCATGGGAAATAAACTAACATCAATTGAAAATAAGCTTACATTGCCTAATAGGCCATATCAAGCTCCTTACCAAAGAAAAAAACCAAAGAATAGGAGCAGCAAATTTTACCAACAAAATCAAAATTACAGTAACCTTATCAAAGCAAAGGCAGTTTGATTCTAATGTTCCTAGTGCATCTAACACTTTGGTTCCAGTTAATATGGCTACAAAAGAGTGGTGCCAACCTTGTAATCAACCTCATCAAACTGCAAATTGCCCAAATGCATTCCTGAACCTGAATCTTGTTGCAGCAACCTCAATCTGAAGCATTGTTCATACCTCAAATGGAGGGTGGGCAGCAAGAAAGTCATGTTCAAAAACACCTTAACAAAAATTTGGTCAGCTTTAATGAGGAGGATTTCATTGTTGTTACCACTAGAGCTCAAGAGAAAGCTACCAAAAATAAAAACAACAAAACAGACCTATGCTGCCCATTATTACTGATATATCAACATCTACAATCTCAAAATTAGCCAACAGTCCTTGTCCCTCATAAAATAACAAGTGTTGCAGCTGGTAAAGAGCAACAAAAATAGCTTCAGCCTGATCCAAGAAGATTGTTTATCCCTCAGATATCCAAGGCTACCGAAGCAGAATCAGTTTTTGCTAAAGCTTATGCTAAAACGGTCGAATCTATCTCTAAGACTGTTGCTTCTTTTAATATTGTTGATGTGATGAAGAAGCACAATGTTAACATCTCGATGTGGGATGCCTTAAGCATTCCAGGACAACAGGATTTACTCTCTCATGAACTAGCTAAACTACATATTTCTTCAAAAACAACAGTAAAGGAAGTCCAAAATATAGATATGGTCCTTGGAACACTTGATCAAGATCACGTAAAATATGTTGGATGGATGGTTCAAAAGGTTCTAAATGCTCATGACATAAAGAAGCCACCACCCTTTTACCTATCTCTGATCATTGGAGAAAATTTAGTTCATAACTATATGGTGGACAACGGTGCAAGTAGTACAATCATGCCTAAGTCAATTGCTGAAAAATTAGGCCTGCAATATGAACCTACAGAAAGGAGTGTTTTACAGCTTGATGGGACTCGTGAACCAATACATTTGGAGTAATCAAAATTTGAGGTAACGTTACATGCTTGCCCAAATGTTTCCATTTTACA
Organism: Taxus wallichiana var. yunnanensis; assembly: GCA_018340775.1. Taxonomy (NCBI): domain Eukaryota; kingdom Viridiplantae; phylum Streptophyta; class Pinopsida; order Cupressales; family Taxaceae; genus Taxus; species Taxus wallichiana. The sequence continues at coordinate 268,165,112 of CM031240.1, forward strand.
AGATGTTACTATTGTGGATTTACCTCCATATTTTGCTTTGTGCCTATCTAGAGACTTTACAACAAAAATAGGAGGCTACCTCTCTTCTAATTGGTCTTTCTTATTTTTCACTACATGTTATGGCACTAAGGTTACCATAAATTCTGAGCCATTGGCTAGATTTCATATTGAGCCTCATTCACCAAATGCAGTAGCAATTATTCAGCTTTAGATCAATCTGATTTTGATGATGTAGCTCAGATTTCAGCACTAGAAGGTGTTTCTAACATGTTCATGGATGAGAAAATAGTTGAAGAACATCTTTTCAGTGTTTATTGCATGCACAAAGAAAGTGCAATAGTTCCCTTGCTGTCCAAAATAGAAAATAAAATAGAAGGGATTTGGAAGCTTCATTTTGATGGAGCTAAGAATAAGAAAGGACAGGAGCAGGTCTGATGCTCACTTCCCCAACAAACGAAAGGTATTTTACAGCTCTGAGTCTTCAATTTTCATGCACTTGTAATGTAGCTGAGTACGAAGCGTTAATTCATGGCTTACTTTGGGCCAGAAAAAGAGGAATCAACACGTTACAAGTCTTCAATGATTCTAAGTTAGTAATAAATCAAGTAAAAAACTTCAATGTATGTAAGAATCCATTAATGAAGTCTTACAGGCATAGAGTTTCAGACTTAATGGAAGATTTTGATGCCATTAATATTCAGTCTATTCCTAGAGCCAAAATAAACATGTTGATAGACTGACAGCAATGGTGCTAGTTTCGAAGTGCTGGAACAAATAGAAAGCAACAAAGTTCAGCCTCATGTTAAGTTGATTGTCAAACCTTCTATACCTGATAATGAATCTAATTGGCAGGTGTTTGAGAGTGATGATCAAATCTGTAGGTTTTTGCAGCAAGAAGCTGAATTTTCTGCAGTAAATCAGGATAAATTACAACATCTATATGGTGACCAAATTGTTCAGTTAAAGACAAACAAGTTTCCTCGAGGACTTGTCACATTGGAAGACATCTTTAGCACTGATGACCAGTTAAGAAAGGACAAAGCTAAGATGTCTACTCATGCTGATAATTACGAAGAGGTTTCAGTTGATGAAGGAAAGAACTTATTTCTTGGAAAGGTATGTTCCTTATCCGAAAATAGTCTTTTATTAAGCTTTGCACTAAATTTAAAGATGTTTTCACTTGGAGATACCAAGACTTGAAAGGGTTTGACCCCAGTCTAGCACAACATATGATTGAATTACAACCAAATTCTAAACCAGTTAGGCAGAAACAAAGGCCTATAAATCCTATAATAGAACCTCTTATGAGGAAAGAATTATCAAAATTGATTGAATCAGGAATTATTTTCCCGTTAAGCATTCAAGTTGGGTAGCAAATCTTGTTCCAGTTAGGAAAAAGAATGGAGAAATCAGATTATGTGTGGATTTCAGAGATCTTAATAAAGCATCATTGAAAGATCATTATCCATTACCAAACATGGATCAGATTTTGAGAACAGTCTCAGATCAGACAGACTATCCCTTCTAGATGGTTACAGTGGATATAATCAGATTTTAGTCCGAGGAGAGGACAGATATAAAACAACTTTTACCACCAAGTGGGGTACTTACGCTTACAAAAGAATGCCTTTTGGTCTTTCAAATGCCAGTGCAACATTTCAACGTGCAATGGACATGGCTTTTTGTAGCCTACTAAATAAATGCATACTTTTTATTTAGATGATGTCACTATATTCTCAAAAATTCTGATGAACATCTAATGCATTTGAGACAGACTTTTCAGATCTGTAGGTAGTTTGGAATATCTTTGAATCCCAAAAATCTATCTTTTCAGTACATGAAGGTAAGCTACTCGGCCATATTGTTTCCAAATAGGGTTTAGCAATTGATCCTTTCAGAATTGAAGCCATATCACAACTATCATTACCTCATCACAAGAAGGCATTACAGAGCTTTCTGGGAAAAATCAACTTTGTCAAAAGATTTGTCCTAGATTTTGTAGCATTGGTTAAGCCATTGATAACCATGCTAAGGAAAGAGAAAACATTCTCTTGGACCAACGAAGGGAGAGAAGGTTTCGAGGCTATTAAAATAGCTATTTCTCAGGCTCCTACTCTTGCAAATCCAAATTTTGACAAATATTTTACAATGTATGCACTTGTAGGAGCTGAAACAATCTCAACTATTCTAATTCAGTCAATGATGAGAATATCGAACAACCAATTGCTTTCTTTAGACATAGCTTGCATGATTACGAAACAAGGTACACATTCCTTGAAAAACAAGTACTTTCCATAGTCAGAGGACTAAAGAATTTTAAGTACATGCTTTCAACAATAGAATTCATGTTCTTGTTTCTCATCCAAATGTGAAAGCTTTCTTGTTGAACAAAGAGTTGAATGAGAAAAGAGCAGGTTGGATAACGAAGGTTATGGAATATGATGTTGATATCCGAGTTGCAAAGATAGTTCGAGGTAAAGGTTTATGTGAGCATTTAATTGCTGATATGGAAAAACAACAGGCTACAGAACCCAAGATTCAAAACAACATGCTGAAAACCACGTATCAACAATCAAATGTTATGTTGCAACCAGAAATCAGCAACCTGAACTTCCTCAAGAAATTCAAGAATCAAGATGGATGACTGATTTGGTTAACTATCTACAACACGGCACCTATCCGGAAGGTATGGATAAGAATAAATGAAGATATTTTAGATTACAAGCTATTCCTTATCTTTTCATGGATGGTGTATTGTTTAAAAGAGATATAAATGGAATCTTGTTATGCGATGTGTCGATTATGACAAAATTCAGAAGATATTATCAGAATTCCATGAAGGACCTGCAGGAGGTCACTTCTCAGCATGAACTACAACTTTGAAAATCATGAAAGCAGGTTACTATTGGCCTAGCATATTTAAGGACTATTTCAATGGATCAGGAAAGTGCAAGAAGTGTGCTTTCTTTGTTGGAAAAGAACGTTTAGCTTTGCTACCTTTGCAGCCTATTTCAGCTGATCAGCCCTTTATGCAGTGGGGTCTTGACTTTATCGAATGATTAACCCACCTTCTTCACAAGGACATAAATGGATTCTAACTGCTACAGATTACTTTACAAGATGGACTGAAGCAGTAGCCTTGAAGGATGCTAATGAAGCTTCAATACTAGCCTTTATGAGGGGATAGTCTATAGATTTGGTGTTCCAACAACTATCATATCAAATAATGCTTTAGCATTTCTCATGCTAAGGTAATGATTGGGCTATAGCCATGGAATCTACTTGAGCTCTTCATCTAATTATTACCCACAAGGTAATGGATTAGCTGAAAGCACTAACAAGAATCTATTGAGAATCATCAGAAGAACACTCAAAGATAATCAAAGAGCTTGGCATCTAATGTTGAATTCAACACTTTGGGCTGATAGGGTGACCCCTAAGAGATCAGTTGGAAATTCACCATACAAGCTTGTGTATGGGAAAGAAGTGAGGATGCCAATTTCAGTTGAGTTACCTACATTGGATTTGTCTGCATCAAATAGAATTACTTGAGAATGAACCATTGCAGGTCCGTTATGCAGAATTGATGGAATTACAAGAACTAAGAGATCAAGCTCATTCAAACATGGAGAAGAATCAGAATCAGATGAAGAAGACTTTTGATAAGAAATCCAAATTCAGAATCTTCAATGAAGGAGATATTGTGTTGAAATGGGATGTTGATCGTGCTAAGCCAGGAAGACACTCAAAGTTTGATACACTCTGGAGTGGTCCTTATATGATATCAACTTGCAAAGAACACAATGCTTTTCAGCTTTCCAAGCTGAATGGAGAGGAACTTCCCATTCCTATGAATGGTATGTTTCTCAAACACTGTTATTGAAAAATCTTACAGTGATTGGTTAGAGTAGGATTTCCCTTTCAATAAGTGTAGTTCTACACATTGCATCGTTCTTTATTTTCAATAAGTGCATTCATGCACATGGTCTAGTTTTCCGATATTTTTCCCAGCTTTAGTTGTTTTGAAAGGGTTGGACCTTTCGGGAAAAGGTAGATTTTGGTTACAGATTTGGACTCCATACCCAATGGACAAGAGTAAGGCACTAGTCTACAAGCTAGCAGCAGCTTTCCCACAGATCGCCAGAAATGTTGACAATTTTTACACTTGTGCAAAAATGGGCAACTCAAAACTTCATTACAACGGAAAATTTGGTGAAGTATACCTAAGCTAAGGGATTTACGTCAAATTATTTTGTTATTGCTGATTTGTGAAAGAGATTAAGTGAAATCTACAGCTATGTGTGTTGTTACAAAATGTAACAACTCACATAGTCTACAATCTCACGAATATCCTCAGCAAGAGAACACAAGCCCTAAGGACATTTGTGTTATCCCGATGAAGACACCGGATTGCAGAATATGTAAGGTGTATAGTTTTGGAACAACAGACATAGTGGCAGTTTTCAGACAATCAGATTCACGGTTATTATCTTGATGCCTATCAGTTTTATTGCTCTATGTTCATTAAATTTGTTATGATTTATAAGTTTGCATTTACCTATGCTGCCATAAAAGATTACAATTGATTCCTTTCCTACTACTTCCATCAAGAAAATATTGACAAACAAACAGTGACAATAATGTCCAAATGGAGATAGCAGAAAGGAGTCAAAACGAAGAATGGAAGCTAAGATAATCACACAACATACAAAGAGACACATTTTATTCAATGATTATCCACTAGAGTTACAGGTATTCACTTCAAGTTATCCCTTATGTTAATTCATTTTATTGAGATATTGAGTTGCCTACATCATTATACAATCAAAGGAAAACTCAATGCGGAAAAGAGATAATCAACTCATTATTTCAATTTAATGCTTTATTCATAAGAGATCATAAGCTTTCCCACACAAGCCATGGGATATGACTAAGTGACTCATCATATACATGGAAATGAGAATACCGCATGTGCTAAAGAACAAGAGTAGAGGAGTAAAAAGGAACCCATCATTGCCTTTTCTATCTTCTCGTCTCCACTCCTCAGCCTTTCCATCTCCATCTCAACTCCTCCATCTTCCACTTCCATCTCCATTTCTTAACACCTGCAAGACAAGAGAAGCATCTATCAAATTGAGCTCAAGGTACAATGTTATTCCAATACTCATGTTCTAAAGCAAATACAAATTCTAAATTTGATGTATCTAATGGTACTTGAAAGAAAGAAGTACAGAAACACATGGCACAGAAAAAAAAGAAATACAGATGAGCTGGCAACAAGGAAGAGGCAGATTTCATAAAGTAAATCTGAAAAGAGAAGGTCAAATGAAGCTAAGAGTTGATTTAAAAGGGGCAGAATCTGAAGTAGCTTGGAAAAGAAACAAATGTGAAAATAACACATGAAAGTAGTTAAAAAACAACTTTTAAAGGAAGGAAGCAAGAAGAAATAAACCACATGGATACAAGAGAGGCCAAAAAGCCTATTTATTTCTTTTACTTTTGAAAAAGCAAGGAATGAGTTGAAATAGAATTAAAATCAGCTAACTAGTTAAGAAGAAAGTCATCTATCGAATGAGCTCAAAGGCCCACTTCAAAATGAGCTAATAAGAAGATATTTTGTAAATCAATCAAAAATTTTGGAAAAGGAGAGAGAAAACAAGATTTTGGAAAAATTTTGCCAGTAGTCTCCCTTGTAAAATGGACTTTTCAAGAAAAAAATAATTGAAACACATGCTTTTCAGCTACTACAGTGCTTTCTAATCTATCTGAGCTTCAAAAGGAAGTAAAACAAATCAAGAAAATTCATGTTTCATCACTTTTAAAATTTATATCATGATCAAATGAAACATACAGTTTTCCATATTCTCATCATGCAATAATATCAATGTTCCTTTTATTTTTGAAATTTAAGTGTGAATCAAAGAAGCAACTACTTTGCAAATTTTCGAAAAGTTGCAATGAATCAAATAAATTCAGCATGATAAACTCATTCAGATGATCAAATAAGCAAAGAAAGATGTTATATCTTTTTAAAGAAAAGGTCAAATTATCAAAATCTAGAAAGAAAGGATTTTGAAGAAATTTTGCAAGAATTTCCCCTTATGAAAACAAACTTTTCCAAAAAATAGAATCAGAAATAATGTAAAATTAAAATATACTTGCTACTATGACTTTTGGAAAGTGAAGTACCATTACAGAGAAATAAATTAATTATCTTCTTCATTTTCCAAAAAAGGAGATGTTTTCTTTCATTATACGTAAAGTAAATCATGTATGCATGCATCATGTTCATAAAAGTAGTTCGAATTACATCTACAAAGGGAAAATGAATCACAAAGGAAATAGACTACTAGTGCTAGGTTTTCATTTCCAGGATATAGTTCATAAACAGCAACAACAAGTCAAGAAGCTTGAACTCATACAGGTCTAGGAAGGAAGCATGTCATGATGCCAAGCATACATCTACGAGGGAAAAATTACAAAGAAACAAAGTATTTTACCTCTACAGAATGCAAAAAGTGCATATCAAATAAAGGGGAAAATGAAACTATATAGGTCTACAATCAAATGGAGAGCTCTTTTAAGTTTACAAATGCTCAGCTGAGGTTTACCAATTATCTACAAAATGGAGAAGAATGACAAACTCCAAGTGTGCATCTACAGAACGAAAGAGCAAATAACAAAGCCCAAATATACATCTACAGGAAAATGAAACAGAGTTCGAATATCGAGGTAAAAGATCAAACAGTCTACACTTCTAAGTTTGGAGCTAGATTTATAGGTTAAATATCCAAACCTGAGCATAGAAAGGTTCATCAAAATGTAAATGAAGTAAGTTCCGAGCTCAAGGTCAAAGCAGAAAAGATAACCCACAAATATTTTCATTTTACGAACATTATAACCAAGGTTTTGCAAGATTCAGAGTTTAAGAATGAAAACTCGAGCTCAAAAGAAAGAGGAAACAGTGCAAGGAACTCACCAGTAATGAAACAAGAAAACAAACCATGCCGGCATCTCTTTCTATAGGCTCGTACCGAGCTCATTAGCTACCAAAAGTAGAGAACTAGAGAGAAAACAAAGATTCATCACTCCACAAGTGATACAGAGTAGAATAATAGATGAAAAGGATATTTATCTCATATATAAATGTAAAATCCAAGTACATAACCAAAAAAAAAAAAATCTAGATCCTTCAAAAATGCATGCAATAGTCAAGTATTAATGGTGTTGAAGGCTCAAGAACAGAAATGCAAGCTCGAAAACCTTTAAAATCTCCAAGCATTCATCAAAATCACAGAGCAAGCAAAATTTGCTAGGGCTTCGCCCACAGATTGAAAAACCAAATGAAAAAACCAAATGTGAGCTCACGAGTATAAACTTACATTTGAAACTAGGGTTCCAAAACCCTAACCCATGGTTAAGATCAATGACTCGTTGAATGCCAAGTGCCAAGATGAATGGTGATCAGTCTACATAGGGTCTAAAGTGATAGAGCCAAATTAAATGCCACCAACCGTATTCAATGCTCAGGCTAGAACCCTAATCTAGGTTACAGGATCAACGGAGGAGAGAAACTGAGACAAAAGATCACTGACCTTGAAGGTGTGTTCATGGACACATTTTTCATAGGCACGCGTGATGCATTTTTTTTAGACTTAGAGATGGTCGAGAGCATGAAGACGGAATTCATCTAATAACTCTAGTTATGCTAAACGGTCTTGGAAAAATTCATCATCAGTAAGCATATCTTGAAGGGAGATATCGAGAGATGAGATTTGGACTTTGAAAGGCAAAATACCCTCGCACCATAGACCGAGAAAAGGGAGTGGTAGTGGTGGAGGTGCGAATACTAGTACGGTATGCCCAGAGAGTGAAAGGAATGTGCGTATGCCAATCCTTCCCAGTATCATTAACCACTTTCATGAGAATTTTGTTTAGGGTTTTGTTGGTGGATTTGGCCTAGCCATTGGTTTGGGGGTAATATGGGGAGGAGAAGCTAAGCTGGATGCCGAAGGTGTCGCAAAGTTTCTGTAGAGTTTTGTTTTTGAATTGTTTGCCATTATCAGTGATAAGGCGATGTGGAACACCGAAGCGGAAAATGATGTGATGATTGATGAACTCACATATTTTATCATCTTTAGTGGAGACAAGGGGTATAGATTCAACCCATTTGGTGTAATATTCGGTAGCAGTGATGATCCATTGATGTCGTAGGGAAGAGTGGGGATTGATCCCTCCAACAAGATCCAAACCCCATTGAGAGAAGGACCAAAGGTCACGAGTGACTTGTAAGGCATGACCAGGAGAGGGATGAAGATTGGCATGTTGTTGGTATTTTACAAAATGATTAATGTAGTTGCAAAAATCATGGTTGAGAGTCGGCCAAGAATAGCCTAGGCAAAGAATGCATTTAGCAATAGTGAGGCCACTGAAGTGACCTCCGCATATGCCATCGTGAACCTCTCTAATGGTATAGGGGATTTTAGAGCTGGTAAGGCATCGTAAGAGGATTTCGTCAAAGCCACGTTTATAGAGGAGGCCACCCATGATGACATAATGAGAGGCCTTTTTGAGAAAGGTGCATTGTCCATTACATGTGAGATCAGGAGGCAATATAGAAAGGGGAAGGTAGTCCGCAAGATGCTTATACCAAAGGTCTTATGTGTTTAGTGAGAAAGTTAAGATGAAGTTAACACAACAAGATTTATAAGAATGTATCGATATGCATTTTATGGTAATAAATATGTTTGAATCGTCAAAGCGAAGGTATTTGGGAAGTGAGACAGCCATGGTATCCACGAATTTATTGGTGGATCGCGAACGGTTTGAATTTTATAGCGAGTCAAAGATAGTCAACATGATGCCAACATAACATTTGTACTCTTTTAGTATTTCATTATGACACGATAAACACCATTGACTTGGTTTACCACCAATTGAGAATCACCAAATATATTAATGGATCTGATATCTAAGGCATAGGCGGTCATGAGACCCAATACGAGCACTTTGTATTCAGCTATATTTGTTAGTGCACTCAAAGTCAAGTTTAAATGATAAAGGCATGGGTTCCCCATTAAGAGGAATGAGGATAATGCCTACACCACCCCCACGCTGACATTTGGAACCGTCGAAGAATAAGGTCATTTGGTAAGGGTCATCATCTAAAGAGAGGTTAGTAATGGATTTGTCGGAAATCAAAGTTCGAGATTGATTCCCGAAAGATGTGCATCAGTGAGCTGGTCAGCAATGGCTTGGCCCTTGATATATTTTTGGTGGATGAATTTGAGGTCTAGGTCAGCAAGAAGCATGAGCCAACATGCGCATGTTGATTTTGGTAAGGTTAAGAATACATGAAGTGTAAGGGGTCAGTTTTGGTCACAACATAGGTTTTTGGTTGAGTAGGTAATGGCGAAGTTTGGTGGCAACAAAACTAAGGCTAAGAAAAGTTTTTCGGGGTGAGTGTATCGAGTTTCGTAGTCCGAAGGGTATGGCTTATGTACACCACTTTCGCCCTATGTTGTTCGTCACAATGAGTGAGCATAGCCCCTAAAGAGTGATCGGTAGCAGAGATGTATAGGTACAAGGGTTGGTCATCTTTAGGTGGAATGAGTACGGGTAGTTGGAAAAGGTATCGTTTTAAGGCCTCAAAAGCATTATGGCAGTGGTCATCCCATTTGAAAGAGACATCCTTTTTGAGAAGGTGATGAAATGGTTGACAACAGTTGGAGAGTTGGGAAATAAATCGATGAATAGATTGCAGTTTACCTTGTAGGCTATGAAGTTGTTTAAGGTTAGTGGGAAGAGGCATTTCCAAAATGGCTTTGACTTTATCGTAGGGTCAACTTCTATACCATGGAGGAAAATAATAAATCCCATGAGCTTTCCTGAGAGAACCGCGAAGACGTACTTTTTAGGTTGAAGGCAGATGTAATATTTAATGAGGTGGTAAAATATGGTTTCAAGGATAGTGAGGTGCTCAACGTGATGTTAAGATTTGGCCAAGAGATCATACACATAATCTTAAAATATGCGATGCATGATATCATGGAAGATTTAGGTCATATAAGACGCTAATATGTGGCACCAACATTTTTAAGGCCAAAAGGCATGACTCGATAGCAGAAGGTCCCCAAGGGGTAATATATGCAGCTTTTGTTTTGATTCTCTCGAAGTAGAAAGATTTGGTTATAACCCGAGAAACCATCCATAAGTGATAGCATCTTATGGCCAGCGGTAAGGTCAACCAACCGGTCAATACCAAGTAGAGAAAAATTGTCTTTAGGGCGAAAAGGTTGAGATCACAAAAATCAATGAAAATGTGAAGTCCCCCTATCACCTTAGTGATAGGGATGATGTTATAAATCCATTAGGGGTAATCGATGGGTAAGATGAAGGAAACTGAGAGAAGGCGTTGAAGTTCTTCTTTGACAAGAAGAGCAATGCGACGGTGCATTTTCCTAAACTTTATTTTGATGGGTTTGGCATCGGCAATGGTTACAATATTATGGACCAAGATAGTGGAATCAATGCCAGGCATGTCGGCATAGGACCAAGCGAAAGCATGGCTATGATTTTTAAGAAAAGAAGTGAGGGCTTCTTGTTCAACAGCATCCAAAGATTGGCGAATATTGAGAATGTGGGGGTCTTCCTAAGTGTGGATGTTGACTTCGATAGTCAATTCATTCAACATTGTTTGTGTCTCGAAGAAGGTAACGAAAAGGTGAATATAAGAGTATTTAGCACCAAGGTAGGTGAGTATGGACTCATCATCCCGACATTGAATGACATTAATAGAACGAGTATCGTCCCCTATCATATCATGATACAAGAAAGGAAGAGAGGAAGGAGCCTCGCTAGCACAAAGATAGGTCGAGGCCCCAAGGAAATGGTATTTATGAAAAAAATGTAGGAGGGATAGATTCAAGATCCATCAACTCCATTGATGAAGGTGGTGAAGGTGGGTGTAGGTGAAGAAGGTGGAGAGGGGTCAATGTCTTCGATGAGTTCAATACGGAGTTTTTGGCAGTAGTTTGGTAAAACCAATTCCACTACAATCTTTGTGTTTACGTGTGGTACATGAAATAATGGTGTGACGACCTTTCTCATAAAGGCCAAATCTGAAAATTTTCTAGGCATAGCGGTGTAGGAAAGTGTGATCGAAGCGGCGGTTGGTGTTTACTAAAAGTCACCGAAAAGGTTAGGTTTGTGCTAGTGGTTCGGGTGTGTAAGTGGAAATATCAAGTCCTCCATAGGTAATATGGGTACGGAGGTGGGGAGGACCATAAAGGAGATGCTCACCTATGTAGTGACCATAGTGAGGATGTTGGTGAAGGTTTCCATACTCTTGTGGAGTAAGGAATGTATTGACATTGTACAGGTGATACTCCCCCATAGTGAGGCATTGAAAAACACATTCCAAGGGATCATTGGTTGATATGTTGTTGGTTGGAATGGAAGAAGCATTAGAAGTTAGATAGGTGGAGGTGTCGGTTAGTTGGGAAACTGATGTGTGACTGGTAGAAGTGACAAAGAATGTGGGAATAGAATATTTAGTCGAAGGTGAGGTTATAACGGCACCGGTGGATGGGGTCATGTGTGAAGAGGATGTAGGAAGGGAGATAGACACCTTAACAGTACAAGGAAATCATTGGCCTGGTAAAGCATGTTGTAGGTCTTGAAAGGTGATGGGTCAGCCGGAATGGTATAGGAATGTCCTTCATGTTCGAACTTTACATATCGGTGCAGAGTAGAAGGAACACAACCCATAAAGCACGAATCCGTGGTCTGTTGAGTAAAAGATTGTATTAAAACTCCCCTTCCAAGATGTAGATCAACTCAGAATAGTACGAGGACCCACACAAACGTGGAGGATGATAGCACCGAGTGTAGAGGTAATAGCGTCATTGAATGAATGCAACATGACTAGATGTTTATGCATATAGTTGTTGGGTATGTGCATTTGTTTGAATGTGTGAGAGGAGATGATGTTAATGCTAGTGCCCCCATTGATCATAACACGTCGGATGCGTATATTATTGATATGGATGGAGATGAAAAGTGCAGGATCTAGGTCATCAGTTTGGTGGGGGACAATTTTGTCATTGGAGAAACTAAGGCTAACAACTTGGTGAACAGGTGGAGGTGCTGAGGTAGATGGAAATTTGGTGAGAGAAGTGACATGATGATGTGTGATAATAGATGCTACAGGTGTGGGGTCATTAGGTAAAACTTCAATAGATTAAAGGACTTCCATGAGGGCTTAACGATGTGAATCCGAGGTTTAGATGAGGTCGTATAAAGACATTTTGAGAGGAGACTTGTGTAATTGTTTAAGCATGGTGCGATGTGTGATGCCATTACAAATGGGGTATGCAGGGGCCGCGAATAGTTATTTTAGGTATGGGTGTAGATGATATGTTGGGTATAGGATTGGTTGGTGGGTCAGCTATTTTTTCTTTGCCCTTCTATGCACATGTAGTGACATGTACCATGTTGATTTGAGGGAAGTTGGAAAATGGAGAAGGTGTAGGGTAAGTGATATAACAACACGATGGGCAAAAACCATTGGAGGAGAAAAACCCTATGAGGTGAGTTGGGTGCAACGACATTTGGGTGGTGGCGTGGCAAGTTCTCTGATGTGAACCATGTTAATTTCAAATTTTGGGGGTGGCTCTAGGAGCTGTGAGGGTGGAGGTTGTGGTATAGGTGTAGGAGGAAGATATGAAGAAGGTGACGAGGGTGAAATAGGTTCATCATCTAGAAGTCATCATCATCAAAATTGGGGTAAGAAGGACATAATTGAATGAGGGAAGCCTTTAGACCCTTACAGTTCTCAACATCATGTCCTGGCACACGATGGTAAGCACAAATTTTAGTATCATCAAACCCTTATGGTTTAGGTTTAAGAAGGTCATAAGGTCTAAGAGGAGGGAGGGTGATAGCAGAGATTTCCAGGAGGTTAGCCAAGATGGTGGCATATGATCCCACCATTGGATCACAATGCGAAGTGAAATTAGGTTTGGTTGGAAGATTGGGTAGTTGTGGTGGTAGTCAAGGTGATGTAGTCTTGGATTTGGGTTGTACTTTCTTTGGTGTAGGTGCAACAATAGAAAGAGGGGTAGGTTTAACCACCTCTTTGGAAATTAATGATTTTTTCAATTTTTGGTGTTTTTTCTTAGGTAGAGGTGTAGGGGGAGCACGTGATGTAGATGGAAAGGAAAATGGTGGGAGAGGATGAGTGACCTAAGGGGACAACTGAGGTGCAGCGGTAGGTGTTGGTCAAGGTCAAGAGGGAGGTACAGGTGAGGTGGAAGAAAATATCATAGGTAGTGAAGGAGTTATAGAAGGTAATAGTGGTATAGGAGGCAAAGAAGTTATAGATGGTGATGAAGGATGCAAGGTTCACCTAGGTAGAGTTGTAAACTATGGTAAAGGGGTCAAGGAAATTTTAGTTTTAGCCCTAGAGAGAGTAGATTTTGTTAAGGTAGAGGGGTAAGGTCCCAAGATGGATGGTAAGGGTGAAGGTGATAAAGGTGTAGTTGTTGAGATCGGTGCGTGTGGATTAGAAGGTTGGGTTTTCCATTTAGGTTAAGGGATTGGTTCAATAGGTATATGGGAAGATGTAATCAAGTGTATACCGATAGGAGGATGTGCAAGGTTTGATGTGGGTGTGACCCTAGAACACCGGTGGGTTTAGATACAAGAGATGGTGTTGGAACACGTTGGCTAGTAGGTAGAGAGGCGGGTATAGATGAGGATGATGCAATAGAAGGTGTATTAAGAGTTATGTTCATGTGTGGTTTGGGTTGTTGAAACTTCTTTAGATAAATGGTAGATGTTTTAGTGGAAGATGATTGTATTTGGGTCGAGACCAGGGAGTAAGAGATGCCCCCAAAGGGAAGCCCTATCAACATAGTCTAGGCAAATGGGCCAAATGTGAGAACGACACTATGGTAGATGAGGTAGATGTGGAGTGAGTGGTGATTCCCATAAATGTGTCCGAGAAACAGGGAATTCACCGGCTTCGGCCTCTCGTAGGTCGGAGAGCTGAAATTACATCCACATGATCTTGGGTAGCTTATGGAGAGTGGTCACCGAGTGATAATGGAAAATCTATTTGATCCTGAATAGGTGGAGAAGTCAATGCATACTCCTTTGTGGGTGAAGGAGGTACAATTGGTAGTGGTTCACCGGGTAAGGAAGTCAAGGGGAAATGATATTGGTGCTTATGAGAGACTCCTCCACAGGTGTGTGGGGAGGTGAAGGGCTTTCCTCTATGGGTAGAGGAACAAATAAAGTGGGTTCCTGTATGGGTAGAGGATTTCGAGCTAGGATTTCCTTGATGGAGGGGATAGAAGTTATTTGGGAGTCAAGTGGTAAGTAAGTAAGGATAACATGTACCTCTCATGTATTACTTTCATTGTGTGAGGCATCACCAGCTTTAATCGTTAGATGGGGAATGGTTTGATAATGGTTTCTTGAATATATGAAGGTATTTATTGGGCGATGCATTAGGGTTATCTAGGACTAACTCACCACTCTAGAGAATTCCCTGAATAATGTTTTTAAAGGTGATACAATTCTTTGTCACTCGACCATTTACCCAATGATAGTTATAATAGTCATTTTCCTTGTACCAACCTGGTATGGGGTGAGAGGGGTCAAAACTAGTATGTGGTTTGATAGGAGGAAGGGTGATAGCATTACCTTTAATAAAATTTTCTAAAATAGATTAATATGGTTTCCCAATTGAGGTATATTTCTTTTGTTCGTGTCCGAATTGGAAGGTTCGGACCGGTGATTGGATGAAGGTTTAGCATGGTTGGATGGATGAGCAAGGCTAGCCTTAAGTACCACTACATTGGCGCTTACCTTGGCTTTGGAATAACTTATCCGAGGTTTTGAGGAAGAGGAAGTATCATGTGATTTAAACAAGTTCTTGTTTCGTAATTATATCTTTTTCTCTTCGATGGCACGAATTTCAAGATTATGTGCCATGGTGAAAGCATCATCAAATGTTTAAAAGGTTTGTACACTGTAAGGTAGGTGAGATATTTCTAGCACAGGCCCATGTGAAGAGCTCTATGAGTTCAGTTTAAGATAATTGGAAAATGAGTTGGTTGATTAGGCTACGCTAATGAGTGAAAAAAATTTGATAGATTCATCGTCATATTGACGCATGTAGTAAAGATCACCATGATAACCTTCTTGACGACGTTAATCAAAAAATGATCCAAGAAGGCTTGCGCGCTATTTTGTTGAATGAGAAGATGGAATGTCTAGGTAATCCAATATACCACCAATGCTTTGGACCAAAGGACGGACATGGGAAAGGTTCGCAAAAGCAAAGCATCATCATGGGCAATTAAGTAACACCCATGTTTGAAAGATCACAAATGTTGTTGCGGGTATTCTTTATCTTTATTAAAGTAGTTAAACTTAGGAATCTCCCATTAATGCGGGATATGGGCGAATGGGAATGGATGGGTGAATAGGCTCATTACAAATCTCGTCATAGGTAAGAGAATTACGGGTGCCCAAAATAGATGCTTCTAATGTCTACATCTTTTCCATCATTAACTTGATAAATTCATTGTTAGGTTGTGAATATTGGGTACCCCTGAGTGAAAGGAGGTTGTTGTTGGATATATGAAGAATACGACATTCCGAGTATGGTGGTGTTGAATAAGTATGCGGAAATTGAGAGACAAACATAGAGGGTATATACACCGAATGACCAATGAAATAGGAGGCGGCCGGTAGTAGGTATGTGAGGGTGGGACACTCATAGTGACCCCGGCAGTATAGATGGGAGGTAGAGATTGGGGAATAGAAAGGATAACATTTTGAAATGGGGTAGAGGTTAATGAAACCAAGGGTGGTAGCATTGCGACTAGTATATATGAGACAACAAAGTGCGGATAATGCTATGTTTTGGGTGGTGGATGAAGGTATGGTGGAGATCTGCGGGTGCTATAGAGGTAGCGGAGAGCGGTTAAAGCTAAAATGGGACGTGGGACCTAGTGACACAACCGGGGATAAACCAGGTGAGGTCACCATTGTAGGAGGTGGAGCCGAGGCGTAAGTGATCATTAGGGATGGAGATAAGGATACAAGCATGTCGTAGATCAATTGACCTAAGGCATCTTGAGTGGAGGCATGGGTGAGGTAGTGGCTCAAAGCAAATGCGAGATTCTAATCCGAGTCGTGAAAACTATGTGTCACCTATAGGAATGGTGATAGGCTGATTGGGATCCATGGATGATGAGATGGAAGGTGGTGAAGGACTAGGTGAAAAAGGGCTAGGTGGGAGTGGCAGGCTGAAAAACATCAAATATGAGGGCACTCACTGACTATGGGTTAGCACCATGTGGGTAGGAACTGATTTGGCGAGACTATATTATGTCTGAATGGCACAGAACACAACAAAACTAGGAAAATAGTCAATGTTGATCGAATTAGGTCGGCCGGGTGAGTCAGTAAAACAACATAGGGTGATGATGCCGCCTGTAAACTGATGTCGATTAGGCTTAACCCATGTCGATCACTATGAAAAACCAATAGTCTATTAAATGATGGTCGCAAACTAATAATTTTCACACATGATAGGACATAAGGTGACCGTGATTGAAGTAACGACAATATGGAAGGTGATAGGATCCTTTTACACTCAAAAGTGAAACAGTGTCTTTCGGATAGGTATCCAAGAAGACTTGAGACATCAACGCTTGTCAAGTTAAACCGATGCTGTTAAAGGTAATCAGAGTGGCAGTTATTGTGAAATTGAATCGAGAATAAGAAATATGGTTGTGATTTAAAAATCTGGTGTTGAATCAAACCTAGAAGTCCGAGGATGATGTAGATGTAATCCGGCACACTCGGACAAAGTTAGAATACACCGACTATGATTGGGAGTGTGCAAGGAAAGACAAAAATAATGATCAAAAGCTCTCACCTCAAAATGCAAATCAAGCAAAAAAATTAAGAAAGAGCATTTCTAGAGTGCCTATTCTATTATGTTTATTCGAGTTATGCTATTTATACAGACTGACTATTATGAACAAAACAATATAATTTCTTGGTGAGGAAGGCTTCCTATGAAGAAATAATTCTAAAGGGTGAGGTTTCAGGAATGTTATGGCGGGGTCAAGCTTCACTTTGAAGTATGACTCGATAGAGCGATGAGTGGGTGCCCACCGCACCGTGATCGTGTGATCACCTACAACTTCTTCCAAATAGGATGTTTTTAAGAATGTATGTATTTTAAATTTTTGTGTGGTTTGGTAAGACTCAGACAAAGAGAAAAGGATAGAAGTGCTTTTCTACGATTCGTTTGTCAACCATCAGCTGGTCATGACTTCCAACGTATAGGTTGCCCTCAATTAATGTGAGCTAATGAGTTAAATCAGAATGCAGTGCACTTGTTTTAAACCCAAATCGAAAGTATGATATTCGATGACAATAATAGATGAACAGGAAGAGGGATGCGCTTTCACTAAAATGCATAAAACAAGAGTAAGAAGGTTCTTTTTAAAAACACCGAAAGAAATGTGTCTTTCAAAGCAAGTAGAAAGAAAAGAATGTTACCAAGGAGGAAGTTTTAATTTGAATGCTACTTGGAAGGGAAACAAACACACACAAATTTTCACCTAGGAATGAAGAAAGATGCAAGGAACCCCAAATGGGTCCCATCGGGCGTGCCAAAATGTTTCACCTGATTTCTTAGTTTTTCTGAGAAGTACTTGACGAAATAGATAAGGTAAAGGGTGGTAAGAGGAATACCTTATTTGACATGCTTGAAGGTGGTATGCACACATATCTCGAATTCAATCGAAGTGCTTGTGAGACCTTCCTTTTGGCTAGGAGGAAATACCTATATAAGAGTCAAAACAAGACCACCAAAGAGAGTTAAATAATATATGCGGTGGAATTCCTAACATATGTTAGATCTTGGAAGTGCGATACTTCCTAGATGGTTGTCAGTTCACTATTTAAAATAATTCAATGTTGAAACAAAGTAAATGTTATCCTACTTTAGTTTAATATGATTTAGGCATCTCATACAAAATACAATAGGCTAGATCTAATCTAACAAAGCTAAGCTAAAAGGAGATCCAAAGGTCAAATAGGTTGGTTATAGGTGAATTTGAGCTAACATGCTAGGTTAGATATAGATATGAAGGTCAAATAGGTGTTCGTAGGTATATGTCGAAACAGTTGTTATTCTGTAGAAATCGGGAGACACAAAGACCGACCACGGTTTTTATGGAATCGATGATGGTTTGACTGTAACTGAGAGATGGTTTGAGAGAACCGATGACGGTTAAGTCGTGGCTGGTGGAATCACACAGTCTAGGTTTTGGAGTTTTGGGGCGAAAGTGGAGTGGAAAGCGAGACAGAATTGATCACAAAGGGGGTGTACATATGTTGGGAAGGTCTGAGATTACTGAGGAGGTCAAAATATGAAATTGGGCCAAGTATTAAGATGATCAAGTATGGAAGGTGGTTGTATCTGGAGAGAGGTAATGGACCGAGGGTAAAAGACTAGGTTCCTCTACCACAAATACT
Organism: Taxus wallichiana var. yunnanensis; assembly: GCA_018340775.1. Lineage (NCBI taxonomy): Eukaryota > Viridiplantae > Streptophyta > Pinopsida > Cupressales > Taxaceae > Taxus > Taxus wallichiana. Next base: position 268,183,682 of record CM031240.1, read on the forward strand.
ACAGATGATGAGCAGAAAATGGAATAGATGGAATGATGATACTTACTCTTCTTCGTGAGGTATAGGTTTGAAGAATAATGAAGAATTTGTTGTGTTGGAGGATGCTGGGAAGAAAGTATCACTATTGTGCCAATGTATTTGGCTACCTTAGTTGATCCCAAATCAATCTTCGTTTTGTTGTCTCATCTAAAGAGATCAAACTTGAGATCCAAAGTTTTTCAACAAACAACCAACTCATATTTATAGAGTGTAGATGGTGCTAAATAGGCCAGTTGGTCCATCCCAGTATAACAGCGTCGGTTTAGGGAACCGACATCACTTTGGGTGAGATATCTCGAATTGTTCAAAAGTTACCTTGGAAGTTGTTCCGCCATTTGATAAGGGTCTCTTCCTTTTCTCGAGGAAAAAACCGACCTTAGGAGGCTTTTAAATGTGAGGTGAGGGGATGGGTATAATGTTAGGTTTTATTTAGGACATTGGTTTAGGGTTTTGGTTAATGGGTCAAATGATGGGGATGGTTAGGTGAGGTGCATTTAATAAAGGCAATTATATTAAATAGATGTGTGAGGGTGGTGAATTAATTTAATGTAAATAATTAAATTAATATGTGTGTGGGAAAAAGGCTATTAACTTAATTAAATTAATGTGTATGGAGGTAAATGGCATTAATGTAATTAAAGTAATTAAATTAAAATGTGTGGGGTACAGGAGATAGGTGCTAAGGTCTTGAGGATGAGGAAGTGATTATAGGGTTGTGGTAGGGGACCAAGGTGATTACAACATGATTTTGGTGTCTACACCACGCAGACAATAACTTTAAAATACATCCAAGTAAACTAGTTAATAACAACTTAGTCAATAATCCATTCTCAACTATGCAAATAATAGCTTCATACCACGTCATATAAGCCTACAAATATATATAATTGTAACTTGTATAATAGTTAAGATTAATCTAAGTAACAATAGTCTATTATAGACTTCAGTACCAAACATACCATCCATACTTTGATCAATTAAACATCATTCAACACAAGTTATGCATACGAATAATGTATTCACTTTCTAGCATAAGATATATCTCACAACCTTCTCAAATATAGAAACAAGGTCTACATGGCCGATTAGGAAACTCAAAAACTCACTCCATGTTGCCTAAGGGTTCATTAAATCTTAGGTAACATCCCATAACTATGTTACTATAATATAGTAACTTCCTACTATGAAAGGGTAGAACTCAATATATCCTTTTTCACTAAGAGCATATATGTATATTCATTTGATCGATTATCAATCGTAGGGTAAGGCCTGTAGTGAGATCTAAGTATAGGTTTAAATTAGATGAATAGAATCTCATAAAATTGTAAATATTTAAGAATTTAAAAATCTAAGTATATCATCTAATCTGAAAGAATGTAACCGTAGTAGGGAATAAAATCCCATAATATAGTCTTAGGTGCATGAATAAATGTTTTTATACCACATATAAACAAATCCACTTCAATCACCAAGTTCAACCATTACCAAAACTTGCATCGATTCAGTGTTGACTGAACTCTTTAATCAAACAAGAAAAATGTAAAACATGTATTAGATACCCATATCAACTTGTATGAGCTCAAGGCTTGATACATCACTGAAACTAGTCATGAAGGTTACGAAGCATCTAAAATTTATGCAACGGTTAAGGGAAGCCAAGAAAAAGGATACAAATTACACCCAACTAGTATCTATTCCAAAGTGTGAATGTAGACCAAGTTGACATACCACAACCCAAAATCAAGCATAGTTTATAACCAAAGGTTTCAAAAATAGTTGGATAATTTAAGATCTACCATACTAATAAATAAACGCAGTGTAAATAATTTATAAACATACTTCATACTCACTTGCATATATCATAAGAAAACGAATACCCAGCTTCAACTTACGATGGGTGACTACCCGTAAATGAATAAGTCCATTACCCATTAAGGGTTTATCTCGTAACACAGGTAAATCCGATTAAGCCAAGTATATCCATAGAAATATACAAATGACATAGATCGAATCGATTCGATCTCCATATCCTTAAGGAAACTTCTCATAAAAGGATTTAAAAATACCCAATACACGTTCAAGGTTTAAGAAATCAAAGGAGTAGAGATAGATACTCCAACCCTTCTTCGAACACTTTTACAACAAGTTTCTAGGTTCGATAATGTTTAAGAAAACAAAAACAAACCTAGCTTGTAGATATATTCCTAAACTATCACATTATAGTCATTTTTCAAGAACACGGGTATGAACATAACAAGAGATTCATCCATTTAAGCAACACCCAAAACACTATAAATTATATTATAACTTTACAGTCATTTTAAGAAGTCTAGGTAGAAGAATGAAGAAACCACACAAATATCCAAGCTTTTAATCAAATATATAAATCCCAAAATCAAATGTAAACCTATTTTCAACAAATCAAAAGCATTCCTTTCATGAAGGCATTTAAATAGACCATATTATTTTAAAGAGAAAGTTTATCATGCTAGGAGAGCTCCTGAAATATTCTTGAAGCTCATGCAGATTTCTTTCCAATGCTCACGTACTCCATTTGAAATGGTGAGATGTCTGTCGATCCAAAATCTTCTTCTCTAAATAACAACATAATAGTATCGTGTAGTGGCTTCCTCTCAAAGACAATTAGACCCATTTCATTGGCAAATACAGATCAAGATCAGTAAATTTATGCATGTCTATGCTTCCACATTTTACATGCATTTCAACTAGGCTCATTGTAACTACAACATATGACAAAATTCCTCTATCTTTATCCTTTTTGGATGTCCATACCCTATTCTAGAAATCATATTTTGGCATAGGCCAGGAGTATGTAGACAAATGTAAACTAATCAAGTTAGAGACATGTTTGTTGCATAGGTGAAACCATGTGACTATCTTGAGAGGATGCCCATGTCTTTTGTACAATTTTATGTCCTTCCTGGCTGGAACTATCCAAAGACTTCTAAATTTTCAAAATTGACACAAAGTTAATCCATTTGGTTTCCATGTGGTTAATATGTTTAGATTTCAAATTAAATGATTGCCTTGTTATGCAAGGAAAGTAATAGGTTTGGGAGGCTTGTTTAAGATGCATATGGATGTGAAATTCCATGGTTGAGGGAACCCATGCCCTGCTCAAATGACAGGCCTGCCACAGCCCATTAAACTCTCCCACCTGCTCTCTTACCATCATTTCCTCTCCACTTCCAAAATTTCACATCACCCCTTTTTATTTTATTTATTTAAGAATATTTCTTATTGATGTGGGCACTACATTTTCTTCCCCTATAATAGCATCATCCTCAATGTGACACAATGCCAAGATTATAAGATGGTGCTCATAAGAAAGGAGGAAAATTATCGGTGGGTCATGCCACCAATGATAAGAGGGATTTTTTTATAATTTGTTAATGTTCTATAAAGATTGGTAGTTTTTAGTTTACTTTATTACTTAATCACTCTTTTCCCTTAGCAATATTTTTCAATCTCAAGCTCGTAATATTCATTTTTAGTATTTTTGTATATTTATTTTTGTGGGTGCTCAACAAACCGACATCATAATACCACACAAGGTCCAAACACAACATTAATGGTTCACAAGACATTCGTGATATGTACTTTCACAACTGTATCATATCACAAGAACTCAACCAAACCATGGAAGAACATACACAACCCTCATAACATAGTACTTATTAAAGATACACCCAACACAATAGTACTCATAACATAAGCAGACTACAACAACATGGAATTCCCTACGGTGCACATACAAATGTTTCACATAGGTCAAAACCATAATTATAGCTAAGTAGTGTCAAGATGGAAGCAACATCATTAGACATAGCCCAGAATCACAAGATTACACATAAACCATAATACTAATACCATACTCCTCCCAAAACATCACAAAACATCTCCATAAACCTCCTAAAGTATCACAAACAACTCTATATACCTCCCAAAATATCACTAAACATCTCCATGTACCTCCAAATTTTCTATCCACGCACACAAATCTATTATCCCTCCCTCAAATATCTTATCACTCCCTCATGTATAATATAAAAAGATAAAGAAATAAATTTATCTTATCCCTCCCTCAAGTCTCTTATCACTCCCTCAAATCTCTTATCACTCCCTCATGTAGAATATACAAAGATAAAGCAATAAATTTCTCTTATCCCTCCCTCAAGTCTCTTATCACTCCCTCAAAGAGGTCGGTCACCCTATGGCCCTAGGCACATAGAGTCCAGACACCCCTAACCCAAGTGACATAATAACTCATGGTTCAACAACCCATTAGTTATTTGTAACTGGTTAGGGCGTACCACCATACAATGAAGCGGTTCTATAGGTTCAACCACTCCATGTTGAATTCCATGACCATATTCCAACACATTACGACATTAGAACCATCATAACAATTTGTTTCAAATTCCAAGTGGAAAAAACCCAAGCCTTGGGCTAGGATATAAAAAAATTATACTTGAAACATAAATTTAAAACTAAGAAAAAAAAATGGATAAATAGTTATAGTTAGTGCAAAAATATGCATGTTAGTGCAATAACCAAATAAAATTCCCAAAATATAAGAACTCGTCAATAAAAAAATGGTTGGTTGTGACAAGAAAAGAGATAATGTTCAATATAAAAATAAAATAAGTATAGAGAAATAACACATTACAATCACTATGGGGCCTCACATGGCCACCAAAGGGGTACTCATCGAGTTCTTGGCACTTGGATAGCAAGCCTCGGCTCATAAAATAACATATCAAATAATAAAAATGTCATAATCTCTCGCTGTATCATCAATCCATACTCCCACAAAGGTCAACATAGTCAAAATCACATAGTATTGTTCGATAGATAACCCAATAAGAGAGAGTAAGGAGCACTAGCTTGCATAAGTTGAGCCTAAGTTGGTGTGCATCCACAATATACTTGAGAAAGTTTGAAGTATACTATATATCCTCACACGGACACTAGATGGGTACTCATCAAGTTTCGGCACTTAGACATCAAAGGGGACACTAGTTTACATAAGTTGAGCCTAAGTTTGTGCACATCCACAACATACCGAGCAAGCTCAAAGTATACTATGTGGCCTCACATGGCCACCAAAGGGGTACTCATTGAGTTGTTGGCACTCGAGATATTGATCCTTGGCTCATAAAATAACATATCAAATAATACAACTATCATAATCTCTTCCTAAATCATCTGTTCATACTCCCACAAGGCTCAACATAGTAAAAATCACATAGGATTGTTCGACGGATAACCCAATAGGAGAGAGCATGGGACACTATTTTTAATAAGTAGATCCTAAGTTGGTTCACATCCACAATATACTTGAACAAGCTTGAATTATACTAAACAAATAGAAGTGGGGTTTCACTCTATATAATACTAAGCTTGAGATTATGAAAACTGGTCCACATCTCCTCTCTCCACACATACACTTTGTACATATTTTTTAGCTTAGGTTCGGTTAATGTAAGGTTCACAACATAACACATAACTACATCACTAACACAACAAAGGATTCAAACACATTAACCATAGTGTCTTACGCATGGTATATATATAGGGTATAACAAAATCATTGTTTTCAAGTGTTACGATACATCACATCTCCACATAATACACTCAAGGTGAAAGTATTGTACAATAGGGGTCGTACGTTCACCACATGCACCTAAATCATGATATGAACCATCACATATTAAACAAATTATATAGATGATGGGCACAATGAATAACATTTCAACATATAGTCAATTACAATACAACATGGTGATGCACACAATTCCTCACAATACGGTGACAACATCATGATGCAATACAATTTTCTACATAATTTTTTTCATGCAACACATCAACACACCTTCATATCACATAACAACCAAACACTCCAACACCCCACAATCCAAAATAACATTATTTCCACACAAGGTGGTACATCACATGTGAACTGCTCATTGAATCCATGAAAAGGAGAGTGAATACTCTCATCACAAGCACATCAACAGGATAAAAAATATGCACTAAGTGACATGCACAACATGTGTTTTCGTAATATCACAATTACAACGTTGGTCACATAACTATTCTTATCTCCACCACCACTATGCGAATCATCACAACTTCAATCTATCCCAAAGGTTCAAGAGAATGAACCTAGTTCTGATACCAAATGTAATGCCCACATTTTACACACACAAACACAATATTAAAAATACCGGAATAATTTTTTTTTAACTAACATTTTAGTAAATATCACATCACAGAGATTACTTAGGATATTCTATGACACATGATATATTAGCACAAAAATTAACCCACATAGATAACATGAAAAACATGTGCTTCATATCAAGGCACTTTTTGTTCACCAATAACAATGCACAACATAACAATTCAGCTATAGTATAAACTTATAGATAGGGTACTCCTGTGACACGTATTTTAGGATTAAAAATTTATTACAATCATGTTTCAATTTTAAGTTAAGTCCTATAAAGGTTAATTTGTGAATTATACACTCCCTTTTCCTTTTTCTAGATTTCTCTATATTATTTAATATTTAACTTTCGAGTATATCATTTAATAAGAATAATCACCATTATTTCAATTACTTGTTTAATTTTTCATTTGTCCATATGATATTTATTTCCACACATGGCTATTTACATACACACAAAGCTACTAGGTCTTATCCCTAGGACTCACTCCTAAGGGAATGCATCTTGATCTTATTTCATACCTCTGTTATGCAATACAAGAAGTGTGAGTCCAAAGCATGGAAGGTTCGCATATTTTCACAAGGATTTAGGGTCAAGTTTCATTCATTCATTTATAAATCATTAATTGAGTTAGTACACAATAAGTATTATAGGAAATAGATTCTTTATCCGTCGCGAGAGGGTTTAATCACCTTACAAGGAAGATCATGTTTCACTTTCCTATAGAATAACATCCCTCGATTTCCCTTCCCAAGGATAAACATAGATTATAAGTTTACTATAGTTATGCACCAATAATTAATTTAAGGGGTTTGAAGAATTTTAACATGAAAACATACTTCCTTATTTTTGTCTCTAGATTAGGCTTCCTAAGTATCGTTTTATGTTTGATTTAAGAGGTGTTATTTATCCCTATCTAGGTTCATATGCCCTTTGTAATGAATTGTGTAACCCGTTTGTTAACTGGGCATTTGTATCCTAATGAGATTACTAGTCCATGTCTTAAGGGATTTGTCTCTAAGAGCATTATCACATAGTTTCACATTAGACATCCATTACATCATAAGACAAGTGGGAGAGAAAGATGAAGTAGTCTTTTTTGAAAGGGTTAAGGTTAATATTATATTTTACACAACATGGATCCATTTTCTCAACACAATATAGTTTAAACACATTATGTGAGTGATCTAATATTCACTTTTTCCAATAAAATCATCTTATGGTTACTTTTTTACCAACTAAATTAAAATGTTATTAAGTCTCACAATTAACTCTTAGTATTTCAGCATAAACCCCAACGATAATTGAGATTGAGTATTGTAATGCCCATAATTTAAACACACAAATACAACAATAAAAATACCAAAAGAATTAGTTTTTGACTTGCATTTTTATTTACACGACACCACATGACAATGAAAGGTATCTCTCAGGACAATGCATAACACATGAGATGCTTGCAAAACCTTATCCCAAATAGATAACATGAATAATAAATGATGCACAACAATGCCACCTTTTACTAAATGATAAGACACAACAAAATGATTCAACTACATTATGATTCCCGTATAGGCACCATCCATGACAACACTTTCTTGGTTTACATATTTATTATATTCATATTTTCATATTGACCTTATTTTCTTGGAAGTCAATTATAAATTATTTTATAACTAGACTACATTATCTTTACTTTATTTAACACTTCACTTGTAGTTATCCCACCAAATTTTTCTTATATCCCTCATCAAACAAGAATGATGTATCCTAGTTGTTGGTATGAATATCTGTAAATACATTATTCTTTTAGTTTTTGTTTCAAGGATTCATTTTCTAAGTTGCATGTTTGATTGGATTTTCCATTTATCTTAGTTACAAGAAGGGAGGTTCTCAGAAACAAAACAAGTTTATTGATTCAAGAGTAGATTGATTATGCATTCTTTCAAATTAACATTTAATTTCTAAGGTTAGTCTATTTATTTTTACATTATTACAACTAATCATGTATCCCATCTACTTCAGTTAATTATTTAGTCATCAAGGTACTAACGAGTATGATTTCACACTCCACCAGGTTTGGATTCTTGGACAATTAAGTATTAGATGTGTGTTACAAGGAGACATTCAATTATAAATTTACACACCTTACTATGGTCACAACTAGAGCAATTAAACACCCTTATCTCTAACAATCATCATGTAACTCTAGGTACATTCGATACTTCTTGTCAAGTTAGAACTCTTGTTTGAGTGGGGTTTAAGGGGATTCACACTCAATATTCTCTTGTGTGGTTAACTAAAACATTTGGATCCACTTGAATCATTTTCATTCATCTTAAAATGGTTTCATTCAATTTGATTTAATTACCTTTTTAATTTTGTTGTGTAACCCATTTATTAATAGGGACATTGGTATGCTCATGAGACTACTAGTCCTTTCCCTAGGGGTTCATGTCAAGAACATGATTACATGATTTCACACCATACATTCAAAAAAAAATCCTATGAGGGCGATAATAACGGGAAGTATATATTCATTTGAAAGGTTAAAATTCACATTAAAGTCTACATGAAGTGGATTCCGTTCTCACCACAAGATGGTATAAATGCGTTATAAGAACGATATACATTTCACCTTTCTCCAAGCACATCATCTTATGGTTACATTTTCACAAACTAATCATAAATTAAAATGTGGTTAAGTTTCACAAATAACTCTTAGTATTGCATCATAGAACCAAAATGACAATTTTTAATTACTATCGAGTTCATTAATGATCCCAACTCTTAAAGGTGACTTCCAAGGCTAGTTGGCGATCTTCACCACTCAACATGTGTGTTGGTCCAAGAGGTTTTACACTATGTTTAATGTAGGTTTCCCAAGGAGTACTACTTAAGATAACATATTCTCCTTACTACACACATGATTACCAATCCTATAAGGGGACCACATACTCAAGATAAATTTTGACCATGTCGTTCCTAACCATCAGGTTCACAATGACATCACTAAGCATATATGATATGATGAAAAAATCATACCTGGCTCTTATTTACCTAAGCTAGAAGATGCCATTGAGTGTAAAGATTAAGTTCATTCTAAGGTCTTAGTTTTCTATGTTGAAAGGAAACACACATGAAGGGTAGTTATGCATGAATTTTATACTAGGATTAACTATTTTAGTTAGACTTATTAGTTACATTTTCAAATTAAGAAACACAACACACCAATTATTTAATCATCAATTGCACACTTGAATTGCACTATAAGGTATTAAATTCAATTTTATTTAACATATTTATGTAACTTTTACAATACAAATTTTGGAAACAAATAACAATCATATTTAGATGAACGTTTCCCTTAAACACTAGCATCTTAAAAATATTACAAAACTTCATTAATAAAAATTTCAATACTTCACAAATGTTAAACTATCCTCTACAATATCACTTAACATGTATATATTCAACCCCTCATTTTTTTACAATATGTAAATCTGAATCAAAATAACACCTATAGTTAAATGCACATTTCCCAAAGCACCCCTAAATCTAGCATCTCATTCATATTACAAAATTACAATAATAAGTATTAACTGTAACATAGAAATACATAAAAATTTCTTTCTAATAACATACATGAATTACAATAATATACAATGAATCACAACCACGCCATATTGCCATCTAACTTACATCCTGCAAAACCACGTGAGCATAAAAAAATGATAAATCACCGGTATGAAATCCACCTAAATCTAGCATAATTAATGTTATTGATTTTCCATTCCATTCCTTAACTAAAGGAGGAGAAAGATATAGGAAGAGAGAGAAACACTATTTTTCTAAAAATCAAATTTCACACAATAATCCACAAGATAGAGTTTCATACCATTTTCTATAAGTTTCAAGAGGTTTTCATTCCTATTTGCTAACTTTCTTCAGGTTTTATGGTCATCCTTAACATTTTCTCTCGTAGTTGCGAAACATCCAATTTTGGCTCAAAGGCTAAGAAAGTGCACTCAAAAACTATCTTCTTATAAGAAAATTAACGATGGGAGAATTACTAGGTGTCCACCTATATAAAAATAATCCATAGGGATTGATGAAATCCTTAACTGGCAAACGGTGTACAATTGCCAGATTGTTTTTTGAAGCCACTAGTCATAATCGATCAAGTTACAACAACAACCAATTTTAGCTCAAGGGCTGAGGAAATCTCAACCAAAACTTCCTTTTGATAGATGAATGTACAACAAAATATTTCTTACATGCTCTCATATATATGGAGAATTCACCCGAGTCAATAGTACTTGATAAATGGTAAACAAGTTTCAAACGATGATGAGTTTTATGGAGCAACCAGCTTATAGTTGAGCCAATTTGACCTATTCAAACAACAACCCAATGCCTACAACATACCTTCCCCAAACTATCTAGAAGAGTTTTTCACCAAACTGAAGGTTATAATCAATTGTCTAGTAAAAATACTATAGGTTTGTGAAGGTGGATAGGAATTTCCTTGCTCAAGGTTTGAATGGTGGTTCAAAACGAAATCCAAATTTCAATCCGCCAACTTCCTAAAAGTGTGAAAAGTAACGAGGCTCCTAGAGGAGCGGTGAAGAGAGCACAAATGGTAAAACTAGGTCGAGATAATGGTTGCCATGACTCTCTACATAAAAAGAAACACATACAACTCTTGACGTCTCTTTTACGAGGCTCAAAGTGTTGATTTGTAAGTCTCTCGTAAATTATATTTTTTCTAACTTTGCAAGGTAGACATAAATGCTTATTTTAGTTAACTCATGTAACTCTCGGAAAAACCAACAGAAATGAGCATAATTTTTTTGACACACTTTGAGTTTAGTAATGCATGGGGTTATTGTTGCGACACGGTTGATGGTCATATTATAATTTGGTAGAAAAATCGGAGGTGTTGTTTTATTGATTGCACTTGCCATCTGGTTAAAATGTCCAAATGTTTTAGTATCTTATAATTTAATATTTTTATTTTATACCAAATGAATAACCAAATTATATGATAATTATAAAAGATAAAGGTAAGGAGACCATTATTGACAAGATAACAAATCGAACAAAGTTTTGGAGCTCGATTCCACATCTCCACAAGGCATTTTGTCAAGCGGTTTGAATGCATAAAAAATCCACCATGTATTTAATAATTCTAGGCCCAAACAAATTTTTCAAGTCCTTTACAACATTTTATTCTTCACGAGTAAAGAGGTTTCTATAAGATATTCCAAGAAGAACTCCGTGCACCCCTCTTTTGTGAGGTCGGTGCACTTAATAATTTCTTCTACAACATTGTTTTTACGAAACTCATGTCAAAAATATCGGACATATCCACCACATTTAAGACTCGGCCATCCGTCAACATTTTTTTCTACAACTTGCACTCTTTTGCAATAGAGGAAGCACTTAAATGAGATGTAAATGCATCGTATCCGAGGAGAAAATTTCTAGTTAAACTATTACAGCTTTCAAATCTTGCCCATCAAAAGTAGGTTTGTGGATGTCTTTGAAAACCGGCATCATCACGTCCTCCCGGTATTCTTTCCACCATTCCAAACTCTGGTTGCATTGTTGAATAATTTATCTCGTCATGTGCTCCCTTTACTTTTTCCACACATTGAACCTCTGCTTCTGCAATTGTAAAACTTACATCCTCACCTCCTCCTTCCCTTATTAAACAATTTTCCTCCTCATCTCCACCACTTATTTTATCCACCTCCGCTTCCGCCATTGAAAAATTTACCTCCTCATGTCCTTCTATTTTCATGTTGGCCTCTTTATCCTCGATTTCAAAAATTGAAAAAATTGTCTCCTCTTCTCTAATTTTATACACCTCACCAAAGATCCGAATCCGCCATTGAATAATCTATCAACCTTCCACCCTCCAATCATGTTTTTCCACCCTTCTAAAATATTTTCAAAGCTTGCAATTTCTGCTTCCAAAGAATGATAGGTATAACACCTCCTCTTCTCATCCTCCCATTCTATCCTAGAACATTAAAAAGAGAAGATGAACAGAAAACGAAAATACCTTTGTAAATAATCGTAAAAATCTACTTTTCTTCATTTACAAGGAACTTTAGATTTAATAATTCCTCTATCTTTTATTCTTTGATGGATGTCCATTTTATTCTTTGATGGATTTTCAAACCTTGTTCCATAGATCATGATTTTCTTAAAAATGCAATATTTTTGAAACCTTTCATGCATATCAAATGAAGAAGTTGCAATGTTTATAGACATTGTACAACAATAACATCCACAGAAAGTGGATCAAATATACTAACTACAAAAATATGCAAAATAACATATTTCCCTAACTAATCACATTTGGGAATATTCGAGAAAATTCTAAAGTAGTAAACTAACAATAGTATAGCCCCAATAATCAAGGGATCTGACAACTAGATATTAGCTAACAACCAGCTAACTAAGTTAAAGTAATAAAATCTAATTACTTTAACATTACAAGTTAGTAAATGATGAATTAACCTAAGTTTATTTCTAACATTCCCCCCTTAATTCATCATGCTCAAGTGAATAGGAGAGAAAAAACTCTAAAACACACTAATTTTACACGAGGTAAATATTTATTAGCACACACATGCTAAAAGAAACATATTCTAAGGTAAATCAAATGACTTTATCATTCTCACCTTAATTTAGTATGGTCTCTCTGGATCTCATCTAAACAAAACTAGATAGATGAAGGTACTTCCTTTGAAGGGCATGCAAGAGATAGAATAGAATCGAAAATATCTCGAATTTTGGAACCTCTTTTGGGTTGACACATGGGTAAGTGCAGGAAGTTGATGGACAAAAATGGGGTCATCCATGGACGTTATATTGCAAAAAAAAGTGAAATCTCAACTTATAGGGAATTATTAGCAATACACGCATTCAAAATTAGAAAAAAATATATAAATATGAATCATAGCATCTGGAATTTAGTTTCTAAAAAATTAATTTTTAAAAAAAATGGACAAGTTTAGCTATATTAAACACTTAAAATTATATGACTTGGTTTTTTTTTTTTAAACTTATAAGATTGTAGTCCATTTGCACGCAATTTGGATGATGAAATCTTGTTATTTTTTTTTCATTTGGTGAAAAGTTAGATGTATTTTTCTATCTTGGGATGGATTTTATTTTGTATTTTTTTAGCAATATTTTTTTAATGATTTTTTTGGTGAAAGTGGTCCAAAATATATAGAAAACAGAGTGCTTTCCATTTGCCTGCCATAACTATATCAAAAATATCAAAATAGTTTTTTTTTAATGTATAGAATTTTTCCACTTTGTTGGGATGGTATAATTTTATCACACTTTGATAAGCGAAACAAAATTTGCAGTCTTAAATGTAGACATGAACATTCATGGGAAAATATGTCTTAAAAACCTATTGTTAATAAAAATTATAAAATGATATTTATCTTATTCTATTCACTTTAAAATCAATATTTCTACGAAGCTAATGAGTCTCCCTATGCGATGGCACTATTTTTGTGAAATGTTTTTAGTTTTTAGCATGGTTCAAGTATTTGGAAGAGAAAATTTGAGGTTTTTTGACCTTTTACACTTCATAATGACCTTCCATAGCTTTGGTTGGGGAAAAAAAAAGATTTCTCGAGGCTTAGGTTCGGCAGATAGATCCGCAATCATGGTTTATAAAGCGCGATCACAGTTTTTTAACACAAACCGCGAGCATAGTTTATAAAGCACGCTCACGGTTCATAAATCATATTTACACACATCCCAATGTCTAAATTACCATGTGATTTTTACTCTCTGACCTTACCATATGAATTACTGTAAAATTCTATCTTTTTCGCATGTTTTTCTTATCACCGAAGCAAAACATCATGGGAGACAAGAAACGAAGTCAAAAAAGGAATTCATTAAATAAAAATGCCAAATGAATTAGAGGCCAACAAAATTCACAATGTTGAGTGAATGCGAGAATCTTCTTGAATCAAGAAGAGGTTCATGTTCAACCCCAACTATTGTAAGCAATGAAGAACCAAGTAATGTTTCTACTTATCGAATGTTGAAGTTGAATTAAATACTTGAATGAATATGTTTTTACTTGCTCAATGTTGAAGAATAATTAAATACTCATGATGTAGAAAATGTTGAAATTGAAGGAGACAATGAAAATGTGAATAAGAAAATTCATGTTGAAACTATAGACAAGAAAATTTTGACGAAAACACCTCCTAGGATTTTACGTAAGAAACCTAATTATTTTATTGAAATTGATGAAAACATTTTGAAACCAATGTCCGACAAGCTTTAAATGAAAAATCGGAAGAAAAGCCACTAAAATTTGGGATAATCATTTTGAAATTTTAAATGATTCCCAAAGATGTCGATTGTTGGTTAGTTTGATGAAATTGATTAAAATGAAACCTACATCAAACACCTTAAGATTGACAACATCTAATATACGTGGTCAAATCTCTACAATTGTTGAAAACCTTCATGATGCATATCACATAGTTGGTGTCAAGAGACGCACTAGGGATAGTAATATTGTGCATCGTGTACTTGCTACTAGTGTTGTAAGTGAATCAATAAAAAATAACGTTTGATTACACAAACAAGTCGAATGTTGCAAGTTAATTGAAAAACTCTAATGAAAGCAATTAAAAGACGTAATATCCTTCAATCACTTAATAACACTGATTTTTGGGCATTTTCTGTTAGAGTACCACGTAAGGACAAAAATAATTTTGATGCTATAAGAGAAGTTGTTATTCAATTTTGGCATGATAACACTAGAGTTTCACCTAATACAAGAGATGTTATAAAACAGAGAGTTGGTTCTACTAATCATGAACCACATCTAAAGCATTTCTTAGATATGACTCAAACTCAATTTGTTTGTAAGTTTGAACAAGAGAATCTAGAAATTAAAATTAGTTAATGCTTTTTTGAAATTTTGAAACCATTCTATGTGAAAATCAACCACGCTCGCACAACTTGTTGTTGTAGGAAACATGTTGACTTTGTGATGCATTATGCTAAATTTTTACTTATTGGTTTTATTTTTCATTCTAAAACTATGTTATCAAAATATGGCGTTCAAGTTCCACCAATATCTTCTAGGGATTTCATTCCTACTATATTTTGTGAAAAAGAAGTTGGACAATTTTTTTATAGTCAGGATTGTTTAGATGGAAGTTGTAGTACATGCGGTGGATTTCCTAAATTCGAAAGTTGCATCCATGAGTAAATTGAAGGTACAATAGGACATAATTTAGTTGAGTTTGATAAATATAAATCATTTGCATACCAACTGAAAGATGGAAAAGAGTCTAAACGGTGTGAGCTAGTTACAGAACAAATGCTTGTTTTCCAATTTTTGAGAAAATTTAAGGATGAAATTGTTTATGAGTATGTTAGGCATACACAAAGAGCTTGATGGTTAGATGAACAGTTCAAGATATGCAAGGACACATTTCCTATTGGTACTATTGTTTCAGTGGTCGATTTTACAGAGAATTACACATTGCAACCACAAATGGAGGTTCAATCACAATATTACAACTCGCATGTTTGTCATTTTTGTGCATATATCATTTCTACATTCTCCTGAAATTACAGAGAATGATCGAAAAGTTTAAGAGAGTACCACTTTTATATCAGTGATGATCATACTCATTCTACTAAATTTGTGCAACGGTGTTTCCGGTTATTTTATGGCAACTTGTCGATAGGGACATCCACTTCAAACAACATTATATATGGTCGAGATAATTGCACGTCTCGGTTTAAGAATGCACGAATGTCTTATTAGATGAGCAGAATGCATGTCAAGATGGGTGTGCAACATATTTGGAGTTTCACCGAGGTGGACATGGAAAAGGAGAGCATGATGGTGTAGGGGCATGTATGAAAAGAGATCTTACAAGAGAAGAGTTGAAGTACAAATATGGTGCTAAATTAAAAGATGCAAAGAGCATAGTGGAATGGTGTATTGACAACATGGCCCAAGGTTTTCAAGAAAATTCCATAGCTCGTAGATATTTTTGGTTGATAGAGGAACAAAAATTGCTAACTAAAAGGATTGTATGACACTCACTAGGTCCAATGATATGCACTCATTTTGTAGCTCGACACTACTTTGTGGGCCATATGAACAAGAAAGTTGACACGTTTTTGTGCATCTTGTATCAAATTTGTCATTGCTAATTGTGATTCACAAGAATGGGTGGATGGATGGATTTATAGGCCTCTAACTTCGCTTCCTAGTTATCAACCTTAACAAGCATTACGACTTGTTTCTACAAATGAAGTCACAACATCCAAGGGTAAGTACACGAAGTTGGTGGACAATTCTATGGACATAAAAACCCAAAATTTTGGAACCGTAATTGTAGTTTATATACCGCGATCGCAGATTTTAAATCTGCGATCGCGTTCTCGTATTTCGTGTTCGGTAATTACCGAACCTAAAACCGCGAACATGGTTTAGAACCACAAGCGTGGTTATAAACTATGATTGCGGAACTCTGAGACAAAAATTAGCAATCTTGTGAGTCCTTATTTTCCCCATTTTTCATTTCAAACAGCAATTTCTCCCAGACATTGTTATCCAAAATTCACCCCTCAAGGTAATTTTGATAACATGCATCAAATTCTTTAGTCCCAAGCAATTATATTGATTCAAGGCAAAAAATCATGTTTCTGGGGTCCCCTCGGCTTCTTTCTAACTCTCCTGTCCAAGAGGAAAACCCAGCAAGTTTTAAAATGTGAAAAAGTCGTAGAAAAACAAGCTTGGGCCAGGAAAAATCATGAAAAATGGCTAAGTCCTAGTCCTCGCAACAGTCGGGACATGAGGGACATCTGGGCGCGAATCGGCCGAAAGGCCGCCAGGCAGTCTGCAGAGCAAAGGGGCATCTGGGACATCGGGACACACGGGACGCGAAAAGGCGAACCGTCGAAAATGGAAAAAATCGCCAAGTTTTGTTTTCGCGCGGTTTGGGACATCCGGGCCAAAAGTACGCGGAGGACGTGAAAAGCTGAAAGAGCCGAGAGCGAATGAAATCTCGCCACGTGTCTTTGCCGCAAACAGGAACAAGTGAGCTCAAACCGGCCGAAGCAGGAGATTTTCGTCCGGGACAGTTGGGACAAAAGTGCATGGAGGACACGAACCGGCCGGTTCGGCCGAAATGGAGGACTTTCGTACTGGGACATCCGGACAAAAGTATGCGGAGGACGCGAAAAGCCGAAAGAGCCGAGAGCGAATGAAATCTCGCCACGTGTCTTTGCAACAAACAGGAACAAGGGAGCCCAAACCGGCGGGCGGAGATTTTCATCTGGGACAGCCGGGACAAAGGTATGCGAGGGACACGAGGGACGCGAAAGCGGAAGTGGCCGAAGGCAAAAACAAAAGTCAACGTTTGACCCATGAAACTTCAAACGGCCATAACTTTTGACTCCGAGCTCCGATTTTCATAAAATTGGACTTTCTGGAACGAGCACGATGTCCTTTACACCACAAAAACTGGATTCCTTATTTTTGATAAGGTTAGATATATTTAATTAAGATAAATATATTCGGCTCCAATCAATTAATGCTCATTCCCACAAATGATAGAAAACCCCGCCAAACCCAAAATAGCTACCAAAGACTCGAAGGCCATAACTTTTGCATTTCTCAACAAAATCACACAAAATTGGTACCGTTGGAATCGTGGCTCGATCCCAACACACGAAAATCAAGAAATTATAGATTTGATAAGAGATTGACTGAGATTTTTAAGAAAATGTGGCTGGGTTCTACAACGATGTTTCATTTGGTGGTTGGGAGTGCAATTAAGAGGCATGGTCATCATTCTTTCTCTCTGCTGCAACACATGGGACAGTATGGGGAGCCTTTTGCAAGTAATATATAATTATTTTACTCCATTTAATGCCTCCTACAAGTGGTTGAAGGATAGATTTTGGGATTTTCATTTTCCCTTCTCTTTCCCTTCTCATTTTTTCCATAAATTGGAGTGTTGGGCTCATTGTAAAGAAGGAGTTTCCGATAGCAAAGCTCTGTCAAAATTACTTTGTGAAGCCAATGTGTTGTAGGCCCTGTGGTGGACTCCTTGCATGGTGATCCAGGCCCTTATCTTGTAATAGACTGAACTGTGCATATCATGAAGCAATAAAATATCAGTTTGTGGATATATCTTCCCCTGCTGTGTTTTCTTGCATTCTTCTTGCCCCTTTAATCTTTCTACAAGAATATTGTGTCTATTATTATGTTCTTGTAGGGATTCATTATCATTGTGTATGCTTGGAATATTGTTGTGAATGCATTTTGCTAGATTATGGAGAATTGTCATCACCTCTTCTAGTGTGCACTTTGCCTCTGTATTTCACACATTTGGAGACTACTCTCACACCCTCCTTTTCTGGTGTATCACCGCTTTAGTGTAGGCTTTCATTTTATGCATTCTCTCTCTCTGGTCCCTTGAAAATTTAGATTAGAATAGTTAGTTTCCCCTGCATTAGAGTAGATTGTGGCAGGTAGTTTAGGAGCAAGAACCAGCTTTCTCTAGAGGTCTATCTCAAGTAGCAAGTCCCACAACTTGGAGATAGTACCCATGTTATCCAATCACACCATGAGTTCAAGTATATACACTTGTATAAATGCAAGGGTGCTGTGATTCGGTGATAACAGTTCTGGCACACCCGGTGGGACCTTAGAGGTCTTTACTTTCATTGCAACAAGATTGATGTGCACTTGTTGTAAGTTCCAGCTTTGAAGGAGCTTTAAAATCACACATCTGGCGACTCCAAAAGAGGCATAATCCGCTGGTTTCTGCAGTCCAAGCCTGGCAAATTTATGAGAAGAATACAGACCAGGTCAAGAACTAGGGAGGAAGGATTGTTTGTTTATCTACACCTATCTCCAGGTAGAGAAAGAAGGGGAAGAAGAGCTCAAAGATCTCCATCTCCACCTAATAGAACCTTGTCAACACCTCCACCTGGTAGACCTTTCATCCAATCAACAAGGGTTCTCAGGCCAATCAGAATGGCGCAACCACTAAATCCCTTTGTCAATTTCACTGGCAACAGCCCACTTGCCCTCAATGCACAGAATCTAGTTCCAATTGCAACATTGAAGAACATTCCATTTTTCACTGGAGAAAATCATACCACTCATGGTGATCATGTCAAAGACATTGCTAACGTTTGTGCAATCCATGAGATAAATGAAATGGATGTTGCTATCAAATTGCTGGCATCTTCATTTAAAGGGAAGGCATTGCAATGGTTTAGGAGCCTTAGAGCTGGTTCTATCACAAATTGGAATCAGTTATGCATAGTTCTCCATGAACAGTTTGGGGAAAAGGGAGACAATTTGTCTCTACTAGAACAATTGACAACTATCAAGAGAGCCCCCAACGAGTAGCTGACTGACTTCAACTTTAGATTTCAAAGGTCTTGGGATAGGATTCCAGTGGCAGTCAGGCCAACAACAGAAGGTGCTTTTCTATATTACCTTAAAGCTTTGAATTCTGATATTTCTATGTTAATTCAATCTATGGGAGGCACAACCTTACCTGCTGCTTATAGCATTGCCATTAGAGCCGAAAATTGTCTTATTCAAGCTGGTAAACTGGCTCCTAGGCCTCCCATGCCCTTGTATCCAAACCTAGAAAATCCAAGCACTAGTCAAGCACCCACTTTGGCTCCTATTCCCACCCCTAGAAATCAAAGTTCAAATGAGACTTCTACTTCATCCTCTAGTGCTTCAAATGAACTCCAAGAGGTCATGAAACAATTGCAAAATTTGGGAAATGAGCTAGTTACTATCAAAAGACAGCAAGCTCAAAGTGCTAGACCGTATCAGCCTCAAGCGTAGTACCAGGCTAGGCCCCCATACCAACAAAATAGGTCACCAACTTAGGCTGCAAATCAAAATCAGAATCAAGCAAGGCCTCCTACCAACAGACCATTTCAGCCCTATAACCCCAATGTTGCATCCGCTTCTAAAGCTTTGGTACCGGTGCAAAATAACATGGCCCAAGAATATGATTGGTGTTTCCGTGCAGTCAGCCACATAACCAATCAATGTGCTTTAACGGTGCATTAAATCAGGCTCTGATGGTGCAAACCATTGGTGGGTCGCAAGAGTCTAGCCATGAAGGAGATCAGCAGCAGGAAGCACCTCAGCAAGGAACATCTCCGAATGAAACTACTCTTGTCAATTGGCAGGCTGAAGATTTCTGTGGTATGAATCAAATACCCTCTCAAAGTGTTACAGCTAACACAAGGTCAAAGAGGAGAAATTTGGGCGAAGGACATCCATTGGCTTGAGTAATCCACAACCTTCTACCACTCCATAAGTTGCTGGCAAATAAACTATAGTTCCAAACATGCAAGGAGCATCCAAACCAGCTCCTAAACCAACTCAGATGCCAGCTGCTGCCACTCATTTGCAAGGAATGAATGTGCAGGTCAAGGGACAAAGCAGAGGGATACTTCATCCCCATTCAACATCATTGATCAGATGAAGAAGAAAAATGTAAACATATCAATGTGGGAATCACTATCCATCCTGTGCCAAAGAGATTTGCTACAAGACTACCATGAAAGATCGGTCAAATTCAAATCAACAAGTCCAAATGCAAGAGAAGGTACTCACAAATGCTGCCCAGCCTGAAGGAAATCATGGAGGACAACAAGGTAAAATGTTGAAGCCCCCTCCATTTTATGTTTCATTGATCATAGGAGACAAGTTGGTACATAATTGCATGATTGACTCTGGAGCAAGCAGCTCAGTCATGCCAAAACAGATAGCTGATCAATTAGGGCTTCAATATGAAGTCATCTCCAAGGGTGTAGTGCAATTAGATGGGACAGCAGTGACAACGGTTGGAGTAATCAAAGGTTTGAGCCTCACACTGCATGCATGTCCCAACGTAATAGTGTTACAAGATGTGTCAGTCATAGACCTACCACCACTCTTTGCATTGTGCTTGTCAAGAGACTTCACTGCTAAAATTGGAGGCTATCTTTTGGCGGATTGGTCACACATGTTGTTCAGAACAAGATATGGAACCAAAGCCACAATCAGGTCTGAACCTATTGCGAACTTTCACATTGAGCCTTACACTCCAAGCCAAATCAATACCAACTGTTCAGTGACGTTTGATCAAGAAGATTATCCAAGCACCGATGAAGCCGACACCAAGGTTGGAAGCATCCCATTTAACTCTTGATGAATGGGCAAGCAAGGTGCATGCTTTTGATCCTTATCAAGAAATAGAAGAATCGAGCTAGAGTCTATTGTTTACATGAATAGAATCAACCTCTCCCGGCATCACCAAGCCAGATCATAAGGACAAGAATGAAGTATGGAAATTGTTCTTTGATGGGTCAAGGAGTAGACAAGGTGCAGGAGGAGGAGCTATGCTCATTTCACCGCAAGGTATAAGGTATTACTCAGCCTTACATTTCTAGTTTTCCTGTTCAAACAACACAGCTGAGTATGAAGCCTTAATTCATGGACTGCACTGGGCAAAGAAGAAATGCATCAAGAATTTACAAGTATTTGGTGATAGTGAGCTGATCGTAAACCAAGTCAAAGGAAAAAATGCTGCCAAAAATGATCTGTTGAAGAACTACAAAAATCGAGTATGGGATCTCATTGAAGATTTTGAAGCTTTTAGCATAAATTCCATCCCAAGAAAAAAGAATGAAGTCATTGATAGGTTGGCAGCAATTGGGGCTGCATTTGATGTTGTTGAAAATATCAAAAGTGAGAAAAATTATCCTCATATCAAAGTGGTTGTGAGACCAGCTGTTCCAGATAACAACACAAGTTGGCAAGTCTTCGAGAATGATCGCAAATTGTTAATTTCCTACAAGAAGAAGTGAGTTCTCCGCCATGTTGGTTTTCAAATAGGACTTTTTAGAAGAGCAACAGTCAGGGGACAAGAAGTCCCTCCTCTTTAATGGGAGAGGTTCCCTTATTCAGAAACAAACCTATTTACAAATGTACAGGACATGATTTGTTGGTTAAACTTGGATACCACGAAAGTGTTTTCTATGAAGGTCATCAATTACAAAAGGACTGAGGAAATGAGAGCATGGAAAAGAGTAGAAAGGCAAACATGCAGAATTATAGATATCAGAGTAATTCTTTATGTATGCGAAGTCACCGTGAATTGAAAACAAGATCATTCGTATAGAACAAGTAAGATGGAATTTAAAGACACAAAGTTCTGTAAATAACATCTGCCAGAACGTAAAGTTTCTTAACGTAACACAGATTCGTTATCAAGGAAACAAAGTTCCTTCTTGGTTGTGCAAGATCACCATGCTTGCAAAGTTTGAAGAGTATGCAATCGATGAGACTAACGAATTTGAGATAAATGATCTTCACAAAGAAAACAAATGAAAGCTTAGAACAGACAGAGATCAGATAGACAAAGAAAGGAAAGTCCTTCTGTATTGATTTCTCTATAATCTATTTACACTTGCAGAAAATATGCCAAGTTCTTCCCTTTAAGAATGGCGTAGAAATGCCATTATATAGCTTGCGATCGCTTACTCTTCGTAACCGTTTCTTTAATCAAGAACCGTAAGGACCGCCAACCACAATACCTCAACCTATTACAAAGAAAACT
This sequence comes from Taxus wallichiana var. yunnanensis, assembly GCA_018340775.1. NCBI lineage: Eukaryota > Viridiplantae > Streptophyta > Pinopsida > Cupressales > Taxaceae > Taxus > Taxus wallichiana. Next base: position 268,206,648 of record CM031240.1, read on the forward strand.
GAAAAAGAAAGTGAAGAAGACAGGTGGCCAGTCACTGAGAGGGACCCATCAACTTCAGAAACCGCTACTTGAAATCCTTCCACGTCTCAGCTATGTCTTTGCCACGAGGGACACACCAGACATTTCACCTTGAAGATGACAATGGATATCTTTGAAAACTGATGTAACCGGCGTCTTGAACTTCGTCCTTCGTAACTGCTGTCCTTGGAATTTGATCTTCGGATTGATAGTATCAGAGCCGCAACTTAAATTCATATTTAGCATATTCGGGTAGAGCGGGAAAAACTAAGTATGAATTGCATTAGGTTCACTTGGGACATGTGAGACGCGAATGCGCGAAACACGCGGCTCGGCCGGTTCGGACGAAATAAGGAGAAGACGCACAAATGTATTTTGGGACATTTGGGACGAAAATGTGCGAAGGACGCGACTCGGGCGTTTCGGCCGAAAATGGAACAGCTCGCACTTTTGGCTTCGGGACAGTTGGAACATGAAAGCGCGGTTCGGGCGGATCGGCCGATATTGGAACAACTTGCACTTTTGACTTTGGGACACTTGGAACAAAAATGTGTGAAGTACACGGTTCGGTGTTTCGTAAAAATGGAACAGCGTGCACAATTTGATTTGGGACATTTGGAACAAGAAAGTGCTGAAGTGCGGTTCGAGTGATTCGGCCGAAATTGGAACATCTCGCACAGTAACTTCGGGACACTTGGGACAAAAAATTCCGATGGGCCCGAAAATGGGACAAATTCGGAGGTTTCGGCCGATCGGGGAACAAAATGCACTTTCGTACTTGGGACAGGGGAAAAAAATGTCCGACAGGCCCGAAATACTTACAGAATGACCCAAAACTTAGATTTTTTAGACTTCCAAGACTTTTTCACACCGCCAAATTTCGATGAAAAGACATTTAGACTCAAAATTTTGAAATTTTTTACTTTTGACAGAGTGGGGAATTTTGAGTGGACAACAGCTGGCTCCTTCTGGGGATGACTTGGCATAAATTCAAGGAATGAGACAAGGCAAGAACTTAGACAAACTTGGTGAAGCAGACCAGTGCCTTATCCCTTGGGCAACGGAGTCAAAAACAGACCAACACAGAGGGCAACACACAAAAACAACAGAAGGGAAACACACCAAAACAACGTAGGAAAACACATGCATGAGAATATACAAAGGGACTCCCTAGTCACCTAGGACTTGAACAACTTCAAATACTGCCCACTATAAGGAAGTGGGAGGGGCGAACCATCCATGTAATCAAGATAAAAGGAATTCTCACCAGCAAAGTGTCTGATCTTGAAAGGTCCGAGCCACAGGGAATCAAATTTTCCATGGCTGCCACGAGGTTCATGTCTTTTGTCCCATAACAGTACGATGTCTCCAACTTGGAAATCTCTGAACCTAGCTTTCTTGTCAAACAGGACCTTTACCTTCTGCTGGTGAACAGATATCCTATCAGCAACCACCAATCTGTCTTCATTCAGCTTGTGCAGGTACATAATTCTCTTGTCCAGGGCATCTCTGAAACTAGTATCCTCGATGGCCTTCATTAGATGCAAGGCCGGCAGTTCCACTGTCACTGGCAATTGAGCTTCAACTCCATATACCACTTGAAAAGGAGACATTCCAATAGCTCTCTTTGGTGTAATCCTGTCTGCCCAAAGAGCATCATAGAGCTTCTTGTGCCAGTTTCGTTGAGACTCATTGACCAACTTTCTTATGATAGTTACCAGGTTTTTGTTTGTGGATTCTGCTTGACCATTTCCCTGGGGTAGTAATCTGAAGAATGAGCCAAAGAAATGCCATACCCATAGCAGAAGTCCATTATCTCAGCTGAAGAGAAATTCGAGGCATTATCTGTTACAATCTTATTAGGTACACCATACCTCACCAGGATGTTCTCTTTGATGAAATTGCATACCACTTCAGAAGTAGTGCTCTTGACTGGAATAGCTTCCACCCATTTGGTGAAGTAGTCAGTGGCAGTTAGCACATGAGTGTGACCAGCACTGGAAGCAGGATTAAGTGTACCAATGAAGTCTAGACCCCACTGTTGAAATGGTTCCTCAATCACAACTGGCTTGAGAGGCAACGACGCCAGTTTAGGTCTTCCCACAAAAGTCTGACAAGCCTCGCATTTATCCACCCACTTGGATGCATCTCTGAACAAGGAAGGCCAGTAGTAACCTCCACGGAGTATCTTGTGAGCAGTGACCGTTGATGAATAGTGCCCTCCACATGCCTGATCATGAAAAGCTGAGAGCAATTTTCTCTGCTGTTCCTTGTCCACACACTTCAAAAATCTCCCATCTAAACCACGCTTGAACAAGGCATTTTCCCACAATACATATTGTGCTGATCTCAATTTAACAACCCTCTTTTCTTTGGCAGTTAAATGAGGGGGGCATTCCCCATAGGTGAGAAAATGGGCAATGTCAGCATACCATTCATCAACCGAACTCGAACGCAAGCAGTAGGAAGGTCGACTTTCTCCTCCAAAGAACTCATGTTTGGCCCCTTCAGCAATGAGCTCACAAAGACCTTTTCCACGAACCAGCTTGGTCGGTTTGATATCAATGTCATACTCTTGGACCTTAGCCACCCAGTTCCCTCTCTTGGATCCAAATTCTTGCTGTGTAAGAATTGACTTAACAGTTGTATCTGGAACCAGCACCATAGAGTGAGAGTTGAGGATATAGAAACGGAACTGCTTAACAGCTTTGACTACTGCAAAAGCATGCTTCTCCATCATGGTGTATTTTAGCTCATGATTCTTCAGGATATAGCTCATGAAGGAAATTGGTAGCTCATGTTTATCGGAGTCTTCTTGGGTTAAGACAGCAGCCAGGGTATTATCTGTAGCATAGCAATAGATGATGAAATCTTTGCTGAAATCGGGACAGGCCAAAACTGGAGTTTTAGCGATAGCTTTCTTGATACCCTCAAAGGATTCCTTTCCTTCAGAAGACCAACCAAATGTTTGCTTCCCTTTCATCATCTGAGAAATATTCAAAGTTAATTCAGCAAAATCAGGGATGAATCTTCTTAAAAAATTGATCTTACCGAAGAAGGAGTGCACGCCCTTTTTACTGGTTGGGAGAGGAATTTGCTGGATGGCTTGAACTCGTTCAGGATCAATCTTAATACCATCCTTGGAAACAATGTGCCCTAATAGTTTTCCCTCTGTAACACAGAAGACAGATTTTTTAGGGTTCAGAGAGATTCCATGCTCTCTGCATCTCAGCAGAACTGTCTCCAGTGATCAAAATGATCCGCTCTTGTCTTGGAAAACACTGTCAGGTCATCAAGGTATATGACAATACACTTCCCTTTCAAGCTTCCAAAATCCAGATCCATAGCTCTCTGGAAAGTGGCACCAGCATTAATAAGCCCAAAAGGCATTCTCTTGTAGGCAAAGGTACCCCAAGGAGTGGTGAAGGCTGCTTGTGTTGATCTACATGCTCAACCTCTACCCGATTGTATCCAGAGAATCCATCAAGCATAGATAACATTTCAGATCCTGTTTCGCTTGCAATATTTGATCCATCATAGGCAAAGGGTAATTATCTTTCAGAGAAGCCTGATTCAGGTTCCTGAAATCAACACAGATGCGGATCTCACCATTTTTCTTCCTGACAGGCACAATATTTGCAATCCATGTCGAATGGTGAATAGGAAAAATAATTTTAGCCTTCAACAACTTCTGAATCTCCTGAAAGATGGTGTCAGCTATTTTGGGGTTGTACTGCCTTTGTTTCTGCTTGAAAGGCTTAATTCCTGGTTTGAGAGGAATCGAGTGCTGCATATCTTTTGGTTTGAAAGCTTTCAAATCTTCATAAGAGTAAGCGAGAACATCTTTATACCTTTTTAGAAGATCAATTGCTTTTCTCCTCTCATCTGCTGAGCAACATTTTCCAATGTTCACGAACTTGGGGTCAGTAGAACTCCCAATATCAATCTTATCATACTCGGCTAATTCTTTGAGGTCCATCAAAGCTTTAGATTTCACATATCTGTCATGCTTATCAAATAGTTCCTCCAAACTCACCAACCCTTTAGGAATCTTGTTTCCTTTGAGATTGATGCATCCATCTTGATCTGTTTCTTCTCCTTGGGTGACGGCTTGGTCAGAGGACACACTCTCACGAGGCAGGTTGTCACTTCCCTCAAAATACAGTTGTTCGAAATTACCCTTGAGTTCCAGGAAGGAAAGCAAATGCTGGTCATCGTTGAAAACTTGCCAGTTATTGGTATTGTCAGGTACACTAGGCCGGTGGACCATTTCAATAGTGAACTTATCCTGAGAGAATTCAGGATGGGGAATCAGTAGTGACCCTGAGACAGCCAGTGAATCAGCCCTGCTGTTCTTTTCTCTAGGTATTGCTTCAATAGAGAAAGCATCAAGGAATTCAATGGAATCCCAAACCTGATTCCGGTAATGCTTGGCACCTCCCATTTTTACCCGAAAAGGTTTCGACTCTTCTACAATCAACTCGCATCACCACGAGCCGAAGGTTCTTCACACCTCGTTCTTTGGCCACTTGCAGTCCAAGAATGAGAGCCTCATACTCTGATGTATTATTAGTGTTTTCAAACTGCAACTTAAATGAAAAAGGATGTAGGCATCCTTCAGGTGACACTAGCAGGACACCAGCTCCAGAACCAGCTGAGGAACAACTTCCATCAAATTCTAAAATCCAAACACCATTGGGATCTTTAGGTGATACTTTGGAGGGTTGGATTTCATCAGGGGACAGAATCATGTAATTACCATGCCCTATATCCTCATAGAGTATTTGTGCCTTAGGATCATCTGTTTTCTGCACAATATACTCAGACTGCTTCTCAGGTAGTAACTTCTTCATGTGTCCATTGACAGGTATGAGTGCATGTGACCAATCCATTTGAATCTCCCCGCCCACATCTTTACAGAAGTTTCTACTTAGCAACATTCCATAAGAAGGAGGAATGTCTGCTACTAGGATGGTAGCCAAGACTTTCTTTTCAGGCAAAGCAGCAAAGGCCACTTGTGCATCTTTAATCCTTCCAACCAAAGGCACTTCCTTACTCTCCATGGAGTAGCAGGATCCATAAGTACGAGTGAGGGTCAAGCCTAAAGCATGAGCTACTTTAGCAGGCATCACATTATCTGAGGCTCCAGAATCTATGACACAATTACTGAGCCTATGGCCAGCTATGAGAAGTGTTACATAAAATGGTTTAATTTTGTCACCGGAGAGGTGACAAAGTGCTACTACTGTGCTAGGGCATGGCGCGCGAAGGAGGAGTAGGTAAAAGGCCTTTAGAAGTGGTCTTAGAGTTGGAATTAACAAAGTGGATCATTTTGGCAAAGGCTTTGGGATGGGTTTGATAGTATTCAGCTTCTGAGATTTGTACCTTGGTCTTTTTCAGGTGATCAACAATATCAAAGGATCCAGAAGTGGACGGGCCATCATCATTTGGAATTCTAGGCTTATCAACTTTAGGAGAAAAAGAAGAGGCAACTTTGGTAGCGGGATTGATAGGACTCACCTTCTGTGTAGACGAAGTAGGGATAGGAGATCCTCTTCTTGCAATTACAGGGATAGTTGCCGACTGCTCCTTGGATTTCTTAGGTGGCTGGGTCACCTTCTCCCTCTGCTTTGTCTGTTCTCGAGTCATGACAGCAAAAGATTCGCTGTTCATGTCTGCTACCACTTCATCATAATCATCAATGCCCTCAGTGGTAAAGAAATTAACCCGAGATCCCTCAAGTTCCTCTGCTTCATCATCAAATTCCTCCACAAACTCCTCGCAAGCTTCATCATCATCTGGCTCTTCAACTTCACAGGTTGCGTTCACAGGAACCTTAACAGGAGGTCCTTCAAGTGCTAGTCTTGTGTGAGGAGCAGGCAAACGATTTCTGGGCTGAAAATTTCTTCTTGGAACATCTGCATACGGGGCATGCTGAGCCAACTGTTTCTTTATAGCGACAAGATCATTTGCGAGTTTCTGGACTAATGGATCAGTACTAGGTCCAGGGGTGGAAGAGGAAGAAGCAGCAGACTTAGATTTGGGAGGGTCTCTTCTCAACTTCCCTGACATGATCAAGTCATCTTCGATACTAACAGCCAGTTCTTGATCCAGAGCTAGTGTTCCGAGATTAGCCCTTCTTAGTGCATAACTAACTTTGGGCGATTGAGCATTTAGGAAGAAACACTTTTGAATTTGGTCGACAGGTCGGGTAGGCGTTGGAATTTTATTTACCAACCTGTTGAACCGGGCCACAAATTCCCTCATGGGCTCTTGTGAATCTTTCTTTATCTGAGAGACCTGGGCAAGCAAGGCATGCACATCTTCTGCCGGCTTGAAACGGTTCTCGAACTGAGTTCTCATTGTATTCCAGTCGGTGATAGCACCAGCCGGAAGGTGATAGAACCAATCAGCAGCATTATCTTGTAACGTCTCAACAAACAGCCTTACGGAGACGTCTTCATATTCGACTCCCAGAACTCCACATGCAACAACGAAGGCTGCGTTGTGTTCATCAGGATGTACTTTGCCATCGCCTTTAAATTTGGGGAAGTTCTTCCGGTTACCTCTGGGTAACTCATGCAAAGGCTGAGTAAGGGCCAGAGGCCCGACACGATGACCCCATGGTAATGGCGCCATTCTTGGAAAAACGGCTTGGAGAGGAACTGTAACACCAGGCGAGAGTCAAAGCTCATAGATTGGGACTAGCAGGCTCTGAAGGAATACCACCCGTAGGACTTCTATCTTGAACAGGTGGAGTGCTTGTCGAACGAGTCCTTCTATTTCTTGTGGAAGGAAGAGGAAAACCCTACTGCTCCAAAAGCTGAAACTGAGAATCTTTGATACCAAGGGTCCTTCTCCCTCGAGTGAAACGCGAGTCGCGGATCAAAGGATGATCAAAATTACTGAACTGGAATGTGATTTTCCCAGTGAGTCGCCAAAACTGTTGGTTTTCAAATAGGACTTTTAGAAGAGCAACAGTTAGGGGATAAGAAGTCCCTCCTCTTTAATGAGAGAGGTTCCCTTATTCGAAACAAACCTATTTACAAATGTACGTAACATGATTTGTTGGTTAAACTTGGATACCACGAAAGTTTTTTCTATGAAGGTCATCAATTACAAAAGGATTTGAGGAAATGAGAGCATGGAAAAGAGCGAGAAAGGCAAACATGCGAAATTATAGATATCGAGTAATTCTTTATATATGCGAAGTCACCGTGAATTGAGAACAAGATCATTCGTATAGAACAAGTAAGATGGAATTTAAAGACACAAAGTTCTGTAAATAACATCTTCAGAACATAAAGTTTCTTAACATAACATAGATTCGTTATCAAGGAAACAAAGTTCCTTCTTGGTTGTGCAAGATCACCGTGCTTGCAAAGTTTGAAGGGTATGCAATCGATGAGACTAACAAATTTGAGATAAATGATCTTCACAAAGAAAACAAATGAAAGCTTAGAATAGACAAAGATCGGATAGACAAAGAAAGGAAAGTCCTTCTGTATTGATTTCTCTATAATCTATTTACACTTGCAGAAAATATGCCAAGTTCTTCCCTTTCAGAATGGCGTAGAAATGCCATTATATAGTTTGCAGATCAGTTACTCTTCGTAACCGTTTCTTTAATCAAGAACCGTTAAGGACTGCCAACCGCAATACCTCAACCTATTACAAAGAAAACTGAAAAAGAAAGGGAAGAAGAGAAACGTATGGGGAAGAAGACAGGTGGCCGGTCACTGAGAGGGACCCATCAACTTCAGAAACCGCTGCTTGAAATTCTTCCACGTCTCAGCTATGTCTTTGCCACGAGGGACACACCGGACTTTTCATCTTGAAGATGACAATGGATATCTTTGAAAACTGATGTAACCGGCGTCTTGAACTTCGTCCCTTCGTAAATCGCTTCTTTGTCCTTGGAATTTGATCTTCGGATTGATAGTATCAGAGCCGCAACTTAAATTCATATTTAGCATATTCGGGTAGAGCGGGAAAAACTAAGTATGAATTGCATTAGGTTCACTTGGGACATGTGAGACGTGAATGCGCGAAACACGCTGCTCTCTTCGGCAGTTCGGACGAAATAAGGAGAAGACGCACAAATGTATTTTGGGACATTTGGGACGAAAATGTGTGAAGGACGCGACTCGGGCGTTTCGGCCGAAAATGGAACAGCTCGCACTTTTGGCTTCGGGACAGTTGGAACATGAAAGCGCGGTTCGGGCGGATCGGCCGATATTGGAACAACTTGCACTTTTGACTTTGGGACACTTGGAACAAAAATGTGCGAAGTACGTGGTTCGGGTGTTTCAGCCGAAAATGGAACAACGTGCACAATTTGATTTGGGACATTTGGAACAAGAAAGTGCGAAATCTGCGGTTCGGGTGATTCGGCCGAAATGGAACATCTTGCACAGATAACCCGGGACACTTGGGACAAAAACTTATGACGCGGCCCAAAATGGGACAAATTCGAAGGTTTCGGCCGATCGGGAACAAAATGAACTTTCGTACTTGGGACAGTGGGACAAAAATGTCAGCGACAGCCCGAAATACTTACGAGAATGACCCAAAACTTAGATTTTTAGACTTCCAAGACTTTTTCACACATGCCACTCGTGACAGAAAAGACACTTAGACTCAAAATTTTGAAATTTTTTTACTTTTGGAGTGGGGGGAATTTTGAGTGGACAACACGCGAAATCAAGACAAGCTGAAGTAGTAGTATGGTGACCAAGTGGTGCAGCTAAGAACTAACAAATTACCAAAAGGCCTCATAACCTTAGAGTCAATCTTCAACCCGAATGATCAATTCCGGAAGGAGAAAGCGAACATTCAAGTAAAGGGTGAAGATTCAGAACCTATCTTAGTAGATGAAGGCAAGACATTGCAAATTGGCAAAGTAAGTACTCCATAAGAGAAATCTGATTTTGTTTAGCTTTGTCAAGAATTCCCAGATGTCTTCGCTTGGACTTACAAAGATTTAAGAGGTTTCAACCCGAAGTTGGCACAACATACTATTGAGTTGGATCCGGAATCCAATCCTGTCAGGAAAAAGCAAAGGCCAGTAAATCCTCATATCGAACCTCTCATGAGAAAAGAGTTAAGAAAGCTCATTGAGGCCAATATCATCTTCCCCATCAAACACTCAAGTTGGGTTGCAAACTTGGTGCCGGTAAGAAAGAGAAATGGAGAAATAAGATTGTGTGTGGACTTTCGCGATCTAAATAGGGCATCACTCAAAGATCATTATCCACTTCCATCAATGGAACAAATATTGTAGGTTGTAGTTGGTTCAGAAAGGTTTTCATTGCTAGATGGATATTCAGGCTATAATCAGATAATGGTGAAGGAAGAAGATCAATTCAAGACAGCCTTCACTACAAAATGGGGCACGTATGCTTACAAGAAGATGCCATTTGGACTGTCAAATGCTAGAGCAACATTCCAACGAGCTATGGATATGGCGTTCAAAGGCTTGATCAACAAGATAGTGCTGGTATACCTAGATGATATCACTGTCTTCTCAAAGAATGCAGCAGACCATCTCTTTCACCTCAAACAAGTGTTTCAGAGGTGTAGAAGGTTCGGAGTGTCATTGAATCCAAAGAAATGTATATTCTTGGCACATGAGGGAAAATTGTTGGGTCACATTGTCTCTAGGGAAGGGCTAACAATTGATCCTGAAAGGGTTGAAGCCATCCGAACGCTTCCATTGCCACACCACAAGAAATCTCTCCAAAGCTTCTTAGGAAGGATAAACTTTGTCCACAGATTTGTGCCTAATTTTTCCACTCTTGTGAAGCCTCTAACAATGATGTTGAAGAAGAGTCTAGCATTCAAATGGACAGCAGAAGGCAAAGAGAGTTTTGAAAACATCAAGCATGCAATATCACAAGCTCCAACTCTTATCAACCCAGACTTTTCAAAGGACTTCATGTTGTATGCATTTGGAGGATCAGATACAATCTCAAATATCTTACACAAATTGAATAGAGAAGGTTCAAAACAGCCCATAGCATTCTTCATCAAACCTTGGAAGATTATGAAATAAAGTATTCTTTCATCGAAAAGCATGTCCTTACTATCATCAGAAGTTTGAAGAAGTTCAGACACTTGGTCTCAAACAATAAGATTCAACTGTTGGTGTCTCATGCTGGTGTTAAGGACTTCCTCCTAAACAAGGATTTAAATGAGAAGAGAGCAGGTTGGATCACTCGGGTGATGGAATATGATATTGAAATCAAAGTGACCAAGCTGGTTCGTGGCAAAAGCTTGTGTCAGCAGCTCGCTTCCAAACAACTAGATGGGTCAAAAGTGAAGAGGATGCTTTGTCCTGCTACTACGAATGATTAAGACCCGGCGGAATGATGATGCACCCATTCCATGTTGGACTCAAGACCTTATGCATTACCTCTAGACAAGCTTGTGCCCTCCAGGAGTGAGCAAGGCAAAGAGGAGATACTTTAGATTACAAGCTATCCCGTATGTACTCATTAATGGTATCTTGTTCAAGAAGGACATCAATGGTGTTCTATTAAGATGCATTGGAACAGGTCAAGTTGAGAAAATTTTACACGAGTTCCATGACAGGGAAGTAGGAGGCCACTTTGCTCCGCGAGTGACAGCTCTCAAAATCATGAAAGCTGGTTACTATTGGCCTACTGTGTTCAATGATTGCTACTCATGGGTCAAAAAATGCAAGAGATGTGCATTCTTCATAGGGAAAGAGAGGTTAGCAGCGCTGCCCCTTCATCCAATTTTAGTGGATCAGCCATTCATGCAATGGGGATTGGACTTCATTGGGGTTATCAATCCCAATTCAAGTCAAGGCCACAAGTGGATACTTACAGCAACGGATTATTTCACCAAGTGGACCGAAGCAGTGGCACTTAAGGAGGCAAATGAATCTAATATCTTAGATTTATATGAAGGGATAGTCACGAGGTTTGATGCCCCTACCACTATCACATCTGACAATGCATTGGCATTCCTCGGTACAAAGATCACTGAATAGGCTGTCAAGAATTATGTGTATCTCAGCACTTCATCGAACTATTACCCTCAAGGTAATGGCCAAGCCGAGTCTACAAACAAGAACCTACTAAGAATCATCAGAAGGACTCTGGATGAAAATCAAAGAACTTGGCACGCAAAGCTCAAATCAGCCCTATGGGCTGATAGGATCACACCCAAGAGGTCTACAGGAAGCTCTCCATACAAGCTTGTGTACGGGAAAGAAGTAGTTCTACCTATATCACTTGAGTTTCCAGCATTGGAGCTCATGAAACAGTTGGAACTAGCTGAGTTTGAACCTATGGAAATCAGGTATGCAGAGCTGATGGAATTAGAAGAGACAAGAGAGCACGCAATGCAGACCATAGAAAAGGATAAAGCATTGGTCAAAAAGAGTTTTGACAAGAAAGCTAAGGCCAATATTGCAAACTGGAAATTTGGTACTTGAAGTGGGATGCTAATCGTGCAAAACCGGAAAGCACTCCAAGTTCGATGCCATCTGGAGTGGCCCATACATGATCATTGAATGCAAAGGTAGCAATGCCTTCCGACTGGCTAAGTTGGATGGTGAAGAATTGCAGATTCCAGTCAATGGGATCTATCTCAAACGTTGCTACTAGAAAGATAGATTTTCACCCTTGTAAATATTAATTTAGAATTTCCATTCCTCTAAGTGCTTATGCACATTGTACTGCTGTTAGAGTAGTTTTTATTTCCCTAAGTGCTTGTGCACATGTCCTATTGCTTCTAGTATGTGCATGTTTGCAGTTCATCAAGCTCCTGGAAAAGAATTGCAGCCACAGGAAAACCAGCTCAACGAATGTTTCAATGGCTCAAGGACACAAGTTTTCAAATTTCAGATCAGCTGAGAGGTTATCAAACAGACTCCATGCCCAATGGATTGCTACAGCAGCTGGCCATTCTTCATCTAGCAGGTAGATGACCCCGCTGAGTCGCCAAAATTGTTATCCAAAATTCACCCCTCAAGGTAATTTTGATAACATGCATCAAATTCTTTAGTCCCAAGCAATTATATTGATTCAAGGCAAAAAATCATGTTTCTGGGGTCCCCTCGGCTTCTTTCTAACTCTCCTGTCCAAGAGGAAAACCCAGCAAGTTTTAAAAATGTGAAAAAGTTGCAGAAAACAAGCTTGGGCCAGGAAAAATCATGAAAAATGGCTAAGTCCTAGTCCTTGCAACAGTCGGGACATGAGGGACATCTGGGCGCGAATCGGCCGAAAGGCCGCCAGGCAGTCTGCAGAGCAAAGGGGCATCCGGGACGTCGGGATGTGCGGGACGCGAAAAGGCGAACCGGCTGAAAATGGAAAAAATCCCCAAGTTTTGTTTTAGCGCAATTTGGGACATCCGGGCCAAAAGTACGCGGAGGACGCGAAAAGCCTGAAAGAGCCGAGAGCGAATGGAATCTCGCCACGTGTCTTTGCCGCAAGCAGGAACAAGGGAGCTCGAACCGGCCAAAGCAGGAGATTTTCGTCCAGGACAATTGGGACAAAAGTGCACGGAGGACGTGAATCGGCCGGTTGGCGAAGCGGAGGACTTTCGTACTGGGACATCCGGGCCAAAAGTATGTGGAGGACGCGAAAAGCCGAAAGAGCCGAGAGCGAATGGAATCTCGCCACGTGTCTTTGCCGCAAACAGGAACAAGGGAGCCCGAACCGGCCGAAGTAGGAGATTTTCATCCGGACAGCCGGGACAAAGGTACGCGAGGGACACGAGGGATGCAAAAAGCCAAAGCGGCCGAAGGCAAAGAACAAAAGTCAACGTTTGACCCGTGAAACTTCAAACGGCCATAACTTTTGACTCCGAGCTCCGATTTTCATAAAATTGGACTTTCTGGAATGAGCACGACGTCCTCTATGCCACAAAAACTAGATTTCTTATTTTTGATGAGGTTAGATATATTTAATTAAGATAAATATATTCGGATCCAATCAATTAATGCTCATTCCCGTCAAATGATAGAAAACACTGCGGACCCAAAATAGCCGCCAAAGACTCGAAGGCCATAAATTTTGCATTTCTCAACAAAATCACACAAAATTGGTACCGTTGGAATCATGGCTCTGAGCCCAACACACAAAAATCAAGAAATTCTAGATTTGATGAGAGATTGATCAAGATTTTTAAGAAAATGTGGCTGGGTTCACAACAGTGTTTCATTTGGTGGTTGGGAGTGCAATTAAGAGGCATGGTCATCATTCTTTCTCTGCTGCAACACATGGGACAGTATGGGGAGCCTTTTGCAAGTAATATATAATCATTTTACTCCATGTAATGCCTCTTACAGGTGGTTGAAGGATAGATTTCGGGATTTTCATTTTCCCTTCTCTTTCCCTTCTCATTTTTCTATAAATTGGATTGTTGGGCTCATTGTAAAGAATGGAGTTCCCGGATAGCAAAGCTCTGTCAAAACTACTTTGTGAAGCCAATGTGTGTTGTAGGCCCTTGTGGTGGACTCCTTGCATGGTGATCCAGGCCCTTATCTTGTAATAGACTGAACTGTGCATATCATGAAGCAATAAAATATCAGTTTGTGGATATATCTTCCCCTGCTGTGTTTTCTTGCATTCTTCTTGCCCCTTTAATCTTTCTACAAGAATATTGTGTCTATTATTATGTTCTTGCAGGGATTCATTATCATTGTGTATGCTTGGAATATTGTTGTGAATGCATTTTGCTAGATTATGGAGAACTGTCATCACCTCTTCTAGTGTGCACTTTGCCTCTGTATTTCACACATTTGGAGACTACTCTCACACCCTCCTTTTCTGGTGTATCACCACTTTAGTGTAGGCTTTCATTTTATGCATTCTCTCTCTGGTCCCTTGGAAATTTAGATTAGAATAGTTAGTTTCCCCTGCATTAGAGTAGATTGTGGCAGGTAGTTTAGGAGCAAGAACCAGCTTTCTCTGGAGGTCTATCTCAAGTAGCAAGTCCCACAACTTGGAGATAGTACCCATGTTATCCAATCACACCGTGAGTTCAAGTATATGCACTTGTATAAATACAGGGGTGCTGTGATTCGGTGATAACAGACATTTTTCACTCGAGCTTGGAATACCACCTCAAAATTGCTCATCGGACTTTTGGATCATGATAGATTCAACCATGCTTTGCCAAGACAAGGAGACAAGCCCGCAATTTTAATCATTTTTTTCATTTTAGGTTTTTTTTTGTCATCATGGGTTTTTTGAAATGTTTGTTTATGTATACAATTTTCTTGTTTTGTCTTTTGGTCGCGAGCTTGAAATCATGCAAACTGTCAAAACATTCCTCAAAACCCTCCGAACATTCCTCAAAACCCTCCTCCAAACATAGATCCGCCTCCTATGGCTCCTTCTGTCCCCACTAAACCAGCAGGAACACAAGATACTATCATTGGAAGAATATGAGAAAATAAAATTTTCATTGAGAACCTTATTCAGACTATAAGACAAAATCATGCCACAAATCCATCTCACACGACTTTAGCCAACACATTGCAAACATTGATTGGCGAAGTTGACTCATGACCAACGAAATACATAGATGGAATACCTTTAGAGGTAATTTTAGGTGGTGGTATGCAAATAAATTATCCCATGCGGCCATAAAAGATTAAAAAATTTAGAAAAGACCTCATTTGTGCATTATTTATCAAACCCGAGAACCAATGCCCCCAGCTATTTGCAAGCAGTTCCCAATCCATTGGTGCCACAATGACTAAATCAAAAACAATTTTTGGGACCGATGGTGGATGGTTCTTGATTATCCACCATGCAAAAACAATGAGGTTCCTTTTTATTTTTTGAAGAAATTATATTGCGAGTTCGTGCTTAATGAGGTCCCAATTATATTGACCTTTATGACTTTTTGGTCGAGGAGGTGGCTCACGCAGTAGTATACCTAGTGCACGCATAGGTCAACCAAGGATCCCCATGCCCCAAACCCCCACTTGCCTTCGATTATCCCTCCTACAAGTGAAGGGAGGTTATGGAGATTGACACACTACATGCATTGAGGGACCTCACCGACACTCTAACTTGAAGATAGTGACCGATTATATCTCGGTGATGTTGGTGGAGGCACCGGGCTTCTAGTGCACCACACCACTGTGGATCATGTGGTGTCATATGCACTGCGGGCGAGACATCATTTGCTAGTTCACATGATTTATTTTCTATAGATGAGATGTTGGGGGATGTTTTTAGAACTGGTGCCACTGATATTGGTCTTTCACAGGTAAATTTCAAATAAATATAAATAATATATATATATATATATATATATACAATAGTTTAATTCACATGTTTGAGATTTTAATATATATGTATTTGATTGTACGTCATGTACATACATGTAAAAAATAATTTTTTATTTTATTTTAAATAGCAAGAGTCGGTGAAGGAAACATCTAGCATCGACATGCTAGCTACTGTAGCTAGGCGTGTTTCAAACGTAAGTTTTAAGTTGTACAAACTTACATTTTTAATTTCATTTGATTGCACTAGATTATTATTATAATGTTTCATGTGTATGTTGTACATATTAATATGTTTTTCTTTTATACACAGGGAGCACAGCGGGTCATCATCTTCTCTCGTAATCGAGGCTATTGACACGCCTCACATGAGTTTTATGCGCAGTTAGTTTCTCTTTACACTTTGTTTCTAATTGTGGAAGTTCACATGGATTACATGCTTTGGACCTTTGTTATGTGGTGCACAGTCATGTAGATTTTAATATTGATTTGTACATGTTTTTTGTATAGCTTATGACTGCTAGAGAGACTCCTCCATATATGTAGACTATGGAGGCTACTGTAGATACTGCCATAGCATCTACAGATCCACTAACTGAGGTACAATTTTTCAAATTTGTTAAATTTTAGAGGTTCATTATTTCTTATTACTTAAATCTACAATATCAAATTTTGTATGTATGTGAAATATTTAATTTGAAAATTAATTATTTGTATGTAGCTTACCCCTTGTGAGTCTATTGTTGTCCCTGCGATGCGTCAACGACAAATTGATAGGGATCATGACATTGCGGTAAGATTTCACATGCATTTTAACTAAATTGTACAAGTTTCTAAATTTTGAATGTATTTTAAAATTTTGGGTGTTAAAAACTTGTTGTTTATGAATGTGCAAGTTAGGTTACAGGCCTGCTTAGAGATGCCTAGGACCACACAGATGAAATCCATAGTGGCATCTCCCTCCACTACATCCCCAGGTCATGGACATGCTACTTCTAGCAGGAAAAGAGAGGGAAGATGTTTCATGAGTAGATTCATAGTCCACCTGGATGTACATAGATATATATATGGGCCATCTAGTCCTAGTGAACATGTTTCTTCATATAGTCCATTGTATATATATAGCCTTTTACGACCACATGTGGTCCTATATACAATATGACACACTTAGTTCGAGATTTACACATGTTATGAACTTACATATTTTCGAGATGTGCATCCGGAGCACACTTTGTTTGATTCTTATATATCGGTGTGTGTTGGTTTTCATAATGATATCATTGAACTATATGTTTGATTCGATTTCATTTCATGTATGATATCCTTCTATGTATGTTTTCATAACCATTTATTAGTTCTAGATATGTATGTTTGATTTAAAATTAAAAAACCATGTCTCGGAGCACTACATGGTACAATTGTTAAGCAAACCTATTCCATTAAGCAAAACCATGCTAGGTGAACTACAAAAGGGCAATACGTACAATTACTTTTTTTTAAAGCTAACACTCATCTATTGCATATCAACTAATGCGAACATTGATAGAAATAAGTGAGGTAGAGTTCATCTTGAACTATATAAATATAACGTTACTTATGGTGCAACATTGAAGATTTTACAATTTTCCTGATTTTCAAGTTTTACAATTTTCATATTTCTAGAATTGAAGATTACATAAAGGTTTCAAATTTTTTATTTGTTATCAAAATTTATTATTTTTAGTAAGGCTCATATGCCAATTTAATAATAAATATAATCATGTCTTCTTGTATTTGGATTGAGATGAAATTTTTCATTAGATTAGGTATTTTCATATGGTTTCTGCTTCAAATTTCAAGTGTTTTTCGATCTCCAGAATTGCAAGGATCTAAAAAGGCAAGTTTTTTCTCTGAAATTTTAAATGGGATGCTATAAAAATTTAGGGTACCAATGGAAAATATTTTTATATCATCTTCAAGGAGTTCATGAGTAGAAGTTACGGGCAAAATTGCAGGGGAAATGGAGCAAAAATGAAGGAGATATGAGCAAAAATGTGATTTTTGCAATAGGGTTTCTTGAAAATTTAGTAGCATAACTAAATACTAGCAGCAATGAAGGAAAATGAGCTATTAAAAGGGATTAAAAAATGGCTAAGTGTTTGTTTATACTCACCTCTTAACATTAACCTAGCTAACTCACCTTCTAACTCATCCTTGACCATTCTGGATTAACCCGGGTTACATGGCATGACAGGGTAGGGTTAAAAGTTTCTAAATGGGTTTTGGTTTTCCCCATTTCCCTTACCACATTTATTAAGGGACAAAGGGACTTAAAGGGGTGATAATGTGTGAAGGGGTTAAGTATTCATGAGAGGGGGCAACATAATCAAGTTGGGGTGCTGAGGAATCATACCTAGTGAGAATGTTACAAGCCTTAAGTGATGAAAGGGAGAGATTTCATGTGGTGGTGCATTCTGATGTCCCCACATACCTTTGAAAAGGGTAAAAATTTGATAGTAAGCCCTTATTAGTATTCTTAGGTTCCACCCATCATGAAGAATCCTCCTCTAATAAAGAATCAACTCATGTCGTCCTCCACGGAAGATCTTGAATGATGAGGCTTTTCCATAGACCATCTTGTTGAATGTGGAAACTACAAATGAAACTTTCTCATCTTCCAAGATGTTCACATGCTCCAATGTGTTGAGTCAATTCTCAGGAATGGCATTGATATTTCCACATTGACTAAAATATTTTTCATAACTCTTCATAGGATTAGAGATATAACCTATGATCTCTACAAGGGCTTCTAAAGTATCACTATTGAAGGAAAGGGTCACAAATATTTTCCTGAACCAATTCTTGAAATGAATCCTGAAGATTCTTCATGGAATTATTCTCCCTGAGAGGAGTACCAAGCTCATGCATTCTTGTGCCAAGATCTTCCAAAAATTTTGATACATTCTCCTCATGGGATTCAAAATCAGAAATGGCTTCTTTTAGAGCATCAAACCTCTAGGTGATGGTATGGGACAAAATGTCATACAAGTTCTCTGAGTCAGATGAAAACACACCTGAGCTCACCAAGGAATGAGAATCAAAATTATTCATCTCACTCACAAATGGGAGATTATTTTCCCAATGGAATTTCTCTTTCTTGATCTCAACTCTATTCCTATTGATTTTCAAATATATGACCAAGAACAATCTAAACAAAGAGATAATCTCAGGAAATAGATCATTCCCTTTTTCAAGGATCATGCTCACCCAATGGTCACATGTCCTTCTTTGTAGTATGAATGCTTGATCTTGCTTGATGGACTGGGGGGTTGAAGTTTCAGATGGGATACATTGCTTCAATTTGAGGCAGAGATGATTAATCTCATGCAATAAATGATTGCACTTATGAATAAAAGGTCCTCACATGTTCCCTTAATTGTTTGATGATTTACTTATACTCCTAATTCTGTGTAGTGATCTGTGATGAAGAATCCTTGAAAAGGTGAGCATCACCCTCATGAGTGGCTTGCCATAGAGAGACTCTTGTCATTTCATATTCATTGGGTGTCATTTCCTCCACATGATTGATGACCTTTGAAGATGAAAGGGAAACCTCTATAAACTGAGATGTGAAAGCCTCAATGAAGAACCTAAATGTTGTACAAGAATCTCGTACCTATTTATTCTCTAAGCATTTCATTTTGCACTTCCTTTCTCCTCCATTATTCTTCTTTCGTGCTATGTTCTCCATTATGAGAATTCTTAAATCTCTTCTTCATGTTTCTCATGCATGGAAACTATTTTCCTCTTATTCCTTCATAGGCTCTCACTTATTTGTTTCCTTCACTTCTTTTAGCATGCTTCATAAGTGACTTGATTGGCCACTTCACTCTCCTTCTAAAATTCCATCCAAATATGTAAACTTGAAGCTACTTGCCTTAACATTTTATTGATAATATTATTCATATGTTCACATTCTCACCATACTATTAGAAACAATGAAAAATTCATTTCAATCCTTTAACATAACTTACCTTTACTCACCACTTTTCACTAGTTCTTGCTTCACTAACAATTATGGCTCATTTAATTTCAACTCCATTTAGTATTCTTGACCTATATTCAAATACTTAATCCACTATTAGAATAACAAGGGAATTATTTATTCTTGTGAATCTTCAAATCATGATAATTATGGTATTAGATACCCAATAAGGGATGACAAGTATGTAAAAAGTTTCAAGGTAGCCAAGAGCACGACCATATTACAATGCAAACATAATGAGCATGTAAGCACATAGCTAGGGCAGTAGAGGATGGAGAGAGATCACTAAAACAACATAGCTCAAGAGAGAAAATAAAGGAAAGTGATGAAGCACCTAAGAGGATAGAGGAAAGTCCAAAGAGAACAACAGAGATGGAAGGTAAACAAGTGACATTGAATGTTTTGAGTCCTAGGAAATGAACGGAGGTGAGGAGTGAGAAGTCATGCCTAAGGACATCATGGCACAAAACCAAATGCACCAAAACATCTGGGTGGCCAAGTGAATGCTACAGGAGGTATTTTTTTGGTGTGCGACAAGTTCTGGGCTACTTCATTTGGGCATAGTCCTTTAAGAGCCCTGAGACCAAAATAGCATTCAACTTCAACAAGTGACTACTCAGACTCCATGGCACCTATATATTCCTTTTTTGATCCAACACCTCAGCGTAGAAACCATCTACAATAGCCTCTCTTGGTTTTTCCTTCTCATATCGGTGCTCTCGCTGCCCTATTCTTTGCAAATGCGTGAAATAGTGCAGTTAGAGCTAGTGTAAGGTTATCAAACGCTATATTTTGCAAATGGTGGGTCGTGGCACCAAACTGATTATGCCGACACATCTGGGTGGCCAATTAAACGCTGGAGGAGGTAGTGTTTTTGTGCATGTAAGGTCGTTGCTTCTAGGCTACTTCGTTTAGGCATAGTCCCTTAAGAGCCCTGAGACCAAAATATCGTTCAACTTCGACAAGTAACTACTCAGACTCCATGGAACTTAGAGACACCTTGTTTGATCCAACACCTTGGTGTAGGGACCCTCTACAATAGCCTTTCTTGGTTTTTTTCCTTCTCATATCGGTGCTCTCACTTTGCCCTATTGTTTGCAAACACGCAAAATAGTGCAATTTGAGCCAGTGTAAGGTTGTCAAATGCTATATTTTGTAAACAATGGGTGGTGGCATTTGAACCAACTCCATCGACATGTCCAAGTGGTCAAGTGAATGCTAGAGGAGGTGGTGTTTTAGTGCATGACAAGGTCATTGCTTCCGAGCTACTTCGTTTGGGCGTAGTCCCTTAAAATCCCTGAGACCAAAATATCGTTCAACTTCGACGGGTGACTACTCGAGACTTCGTGGCACCTAGAGATGTCTCATCTGATCTAACACCTTGGTGTAGGGACCCTCTATAATAGTCTCTCTCAGTTTTTTCCTTCCCAGATCGGTGCTCTCGCTGCCCTATTGTTTGCAAACGCGTGAAATAGTGCAGTTTGAGCTAGTGTAAGGTTATCAAACACTATATTTTACAAACGATGGGTCACAGCACCAAACTAATTGTGCACATGCATAGGTATGGTCTTGTAAACACTTGGGGAGGATTCATTTTTAAAATTTACAACTTTTTCAAAATTTACAACTTTTTCAAACAATTGAAGCTTCTCTTAGCTTCAATAATTTAAAATTCTCTACTAACAAAGTTACCAACCACATGAAGATGGAAGCTTTTTGGCACCACTAACTCGAACATAAAAGTGTTAGTCAAAGAAATTTAAGTTTCAAATCAAAACCATACTAGATATATACAAAATACACAAATTTAAAATAAAATATATGAACTTAAATATAGATCTAACTAACAAATTTATATATATATCAAAGAAATTATATATACCAAACATGAGGATTGTAAATTCATTCCAATAAACCATCGGGATCGGATCTACTCGAATAGCAGAGACAAGATTGTTTCATGATCTAACTCTCAAACCTTCCAAAGAATCTTGTTATTAGGCCTTCCTCGATATCTATATTGCTGAATATTTTTCGCTAGAACTAGATGCGAATATAAGATTATTTTCCTATGTGTGTCAAAGTCTTCAAACACCCAAACAGAGGATTTTTTAATGGATACCATCAAATCCAAGTTCTAGTAACTACCATTGACCCTATAGGATACTCAATATCTTTGCCATCTATAATAGGAGAAGTCAACTTCTTTCTTTCCTCGATACAATGACATAAGAAATAGTTTGTTCCTTCTTCATTGTCTTCTGTCGCAATAACTGCAAACACATATCCTACAAAAAAAACAAAGGTTGAACAACTCAAATTTAAATTACATATAAAAATTTCAATGGACATAAATCAATACAAAAATTAAATAAATAACTATAAATACCTTATCGTACCAAAATCAAAGTTTCATCAAAATCCTTGGGGGTAAGTGCAGAAAGTTGATGGACAAATATAGGGTCATTCATGGACGTCATATTGCAAAAAATAGCAAAATCTCAACTTGTAGGGATTATTAGCAATACGCACACTCAAAATTAGAAAAATTATATAAATATGAATCATAGCATTCAGAATCTAGTTTCTAAAATACTAATTTTTTTAAAAAATAGACAAGTTTAGCTATATTAAACACTTAAAATTATATGACTTGGTTTTTTTGAAAAAAACATATAAAATTGTAGTCCATTTGCCCACATTTTGGATGACCAAATCTTGTTATTTTTTCTCCTTTGGTGAAACGTTAGATGTAGTTGTCTATCTTGGGATGGATTTTATTTTGTAAAATATAGCGTTTGGCAACCTTACACTAGCTCAAATTGCACAATTTCACACATTTACAAACAATAGGGTAACGAGAGCACCAATCTGGGAAGGAAAAAAGCTGAGAGAGGCTATTGTAGAGAATCCCTGGACCAAGGTGTCGATTAGATGAGATGTCTCTAGGTGCCACGAGTCCGAGTATTCACCCGTCAAAGTTGAATGATAATTTGGTCTCGGGGCTCTTGAGGACTACGCCCGAACGAAGTAGCCCGAAGCAACGAACTTATCGCGTACCAAAACACCACCTCCTCTAGCATTCACCTGCCACCCGAATGTGTCGGTGTAGTCGGTTCAGTGCCACAACCCACCGTTTGCAAAATATAGCGTTTGACAACCTTACACCGGCTTAAACTACATTATTTCACGCGTTTGTAAACAATAAGGCAGCGAGAGCACCGATATGAGAAGGAAATAATGGAGATAGGCTCTTGTAGAGGGTCCGTACATTGAGGTTTTGGATCAAACGAGACGTCTCTAGGTGATATGGAGTTTAAGTAGTCACCCGTTGAAGTTGAACGATATTTTGGTCTCAGGGCTCTTAAGGGACTACGCTCGAATGAAGTAGCACTGAAGCAATTACCTTATCGTGCACCGAAATAACACCTCCTCTAGTGTTCACCTAGCCACTCAGATGTTTTGGCACATTCGGTTCGGTGCCACGACCCACCGTTTGCAAAATATAGTGTTTGACAACCTTAAACTGGCTCAAACTGCACTATTTCGAACGTTTACAAATAATAGGGTAGCGAGAGCACCAATATAGGAAGGAAAAAACTGAGAGAGGCTATTATAGAGGGTCCATACACTGAGGTGTTGGATTAGACGAGACATCTCTAGGTGCCACAAAGTTTGAGTAGTCACCCGTCGAAGTTGAACGATATTTTGGTCTCAAGGCTCTTAAGGGACTACGCCCGAATGACATAGCCTGGAAGCAATGACCTTCTCACGCACCAAAACACTACCTCCTCTAGTGTTCACCTAGACACCCAAATGTGTCGGGATATTCGGTTTGGTGCCATGACCCACCATTTGCAAAATATAGCGTTTGACAAACTTACACTGGCTCAAACTGCACTATTTCACGCATTTACAAACAATAGGGCAGCGAGAGCACCAATATGAGAAGGAAAAAACCAAGAGAGGATATTATAGAGGGTCCCTATGTTGAGGTGTCAGATTAGACGAGACATCTCTAGGTGCCACAAAGTCCAAGTAGTCACCCGTCGAAGTTGAACGATATTTTAGTCTCGGGGTAGCGAGAGTAACGACCTTGTCATGCGCTTTGAAAAAATGCCTCCTCTAGCATTCACCTAGCCTCCTAGACATGTCAGTACATTTGGTTCGGTGCCATGACCCACCGTTTTCAAAATATAGCATTTGACAACCTTACACTGGCTCAAATTGCACTATTTTGCACATTTACAAACAATAGGGCAGCGAGAACACTGATATGGGAAGGAAAATACCGAGAGAGGATATTGTAGAGGGTCCCTATGCCGAGGTGTCAGATTAGACGAGATGTCTCTAGGTTTCATGGAGTCCGAGTAGTCACCCGTCAAAGTTGAATGATATTTTGGTCTCAGGGCTCTTAAGGGACTACGCCGGCATTTAAGTAGCCGGAAGCAACGTCCTTATTGTGCACCAAAACACCACCTCCTCTAGTGTTCACCTGGCCACCTAGACATGTCGGCATAGTCGGTTTGGTGCCACGACCCACCGTTTGCAAAATATAGCGTTTGACAACCTTACACTGGCTCAAACTGCACTATTTCACGCGTTTACAAACAATAGGGCAACGAGAACACCGATAAGAGAAGGAAAAAACCGAGAGAGGCTATTATATAGGATCCCTACACCGATGTTTTGGATTAGTCGAGATGTCTCTAGGTGTCACAGAATCTAAGTAGTCACCCATTGAAGTTGAATGATATTTTGGTCTTAGGGCTCTTAAGGGACTACACCCGAACGAAGTAGCCCAGAAGCAACGACCTTGTTGCATACCAAAAACCACCTCCTCTAGTGTTCACCTAGCCACCTAGACATGTCGGCACATTTGGTTTGGTGCCACGACCCACCATTTGCAAAATATAGCATTTGACAACCTTACACTAACTCAAACTGCACTATTTCACGCATTTGCAAACAATAGAGTACCGAGAGCACTGATCTGGTAAGGAAAAATCTGAGAGAGGCTATTGTAGGGGATCCCTATGCCAAGGTTTTAGATCAGACGAGACATCTCTAGGTGCCATGAAGTCTGAGTAGTCACCCGTCGAAGTTGAATGATATTTTGGTCTTAGGGATCTTAAGGGACTACACCCGAACGAAGTAGCCTGGAAGCAATGACCTTGTCGCACACCAAAACACCACCTCCTCTAGTGTTCACCTGGCACCCGACATGTCGCATGCATTCGGTTTGGTGACAAGACCCACCGTTTGCAAAATATAGCATTTGACAACCTTACATTGGCTCAAACTACACTATTTCACGCGTTTGCAAATAATAGGCCAGGGTCCCTACACCAAGGTTTTAGATCAAACAAGACATCTCTAGGTTCCATGAAGTCTGAGTAGTCACCCTTCGAAGTTGAACGATATTTTGGTCTCATGGCTCTTAAGGGACTACACCATCTAGTAAGGAAAAATATGAGAAAGGCTATTATAGAGGGTCCCTACACCAAGGTTTTAGATCAAACAAGACATCTCTAGGTTCCATGAAGTCTGAGTAGTCACCCTTCGAAGTTGAACGATATTTTGGTCTCATGGCTCTTAAGGGACTACGCCCGAACAAAGTAGCCCGGAAGTAATGACCTTGTCACGCACTCGAAACACCACCTCCTCTAGCATTCACCTAGCCACCCAGATGTTTCAAAGCAGTAGGTTCGGTGCCACGACCCACCGTTTGTAAAATATAGTGTTTGACAACCTTACACTAGCTCAAATGAACTATTTCACACGTTTGCAAGCAATAGGGCAGCGAGAGCACCAATATGAGAAGGAAAAAACTGAGAGAGGCTATTGTCTAGGGTCCCTATGCTAAGGTTTTGGATCAGATAAGACATCTCTAAGTGCCATGGACTCCGAGTAGTCACCCGTCGAAGTTGAATGATATTTTGGTCTCAAGGCTCTTAAGGGACTACGCCGAACGAAGTAGCCTAGAAGCAAAGGCCTTGTCACGCACCGAAACATGACCTCCTCTAGTGTTCACCTAGCCACCTAGACATTTTGACGTAGTCAATTCGGTGCCATGACCCATCATTTGTAAAATATAGCATTTGACAACCTTATATTGGCTCAAACTGCACTATTTCACGTGTTTGTAAACAATAGTGCAATGAGAGCACCGATATGAGAAGGAAAAAACTAAGAGATGATATTGTATAGGGTCCCCACACCGAGGTTTTAGATTATACAAGATGTCTCTAGGTGCCACGGAGTCCAAGAAGTCACCCGTCGAAGTTGAACGATATTTTGGTCTCAAGGCTCTTAAGGGATTACGCCCAAACGAAGTAGCCCGAAGCAAAAAAACTTTTGCACACCAAAAAAAAACCTCCTCTAGCATTCACCTTGCCACCTGGATGTGTTGGCATATTCGGTTCAAGCCACGACCCACCGTTTGCAAAATATAGCATTTGACAACCTTACATCGGCTTAAACCGCACTATTTCACGTGTTTGCAAACAATAGGGCAGTAAGAGCACCGATTTGGGAAGGAAAAAAATGAGAGAGTATATTGTAGAGGGTCACCATGCCGAGGTATTGGATCGATGAGATGTCTCTATGTGCTATGGAGTCCGAGTAGTCACCCGTAAAAGTTGAATGATATTTTGGTCTCAAGGCTCTTAAGGGACTATGCCGGAACGAAGTAGCCCGGAAGCAACGACCTTGTCGAGCACCAAAAAACCACCTCCTTTAGCATTCTTCTAGCCACCCAAACATGTTGGCATAGTTGGTTCGGTTCCATGACCCACCGTTTGAAAAATATAGTGTTTGACAACCTTACACTAGCTCAAACTACAATATTTCGTGCATTTGCAAACAATAGGGCAGTGAGAGCACCAATATGAGAAGGAAAAAACTGAGAGAGGATATTTTAGAGGGTCCCTATGTTGAGGTCTTGGATCAAACGAGATGTCTCTAGGTGCCACGGATTCCAAGTAGTCACCCGTCTAAGTTGAATGATATTTTTGTCTCAAGGCTCTTAAGGGACTACGCCCAAACGAAGTAGCCTGGAAGCAATGACCTTGTCGTGCACAAAAATAATGCATCCTCTAGCATTCACCTAGCCACCCAAATGTGTCAGCACATTCGGTTTAGTGCCACGACCCACTGTTTGCAAAATATAGCGTTTGACAACCTTATAGTGGCTCAAACTGCATTATTTTACGCGTTTACAAACTATAGGGCAGCGAGAGCACCGATTTGGGAAGGAAAAAACTAAGAGAGGCTATTCTAGAGGGTCCCTATGCCAAGGTGTCATATCAGATGAGACATCTTTATGTTCCAGGGAGTCTGAGTAATCACCCGTTGAAGTTGAACAATATTTTGGTCTCAAGGCTCTTAAGGGACTACGCCCGAACGAAGTAGCCCAGAAGTAATGACCTTATTGCGGCCCAAAACACCACCTCCTCTAGCATTCACCTAGCCACCTAGATGTTTCGACATAGTCAGTTCGGTCCCATGACCTACTGTTTGTAAAATATAGTGTTTGATAACCTTACACTGGCTCAAATTGCACTATTTCACGCGTTTGCAAACAATAGGGCAGCGAGAGCACCGATATGAGAAGGAAAAAACTGAGAGAGGATATTATAGAGGCTCTGTGACGTAGATGTTTTGGATTAGATGAGACATCTCTAGGAGCCACGGAGTCCGAGTAGTCACCCATCGAAGTTGAACAATATTTTGGTCTCATGGCTCTTAAGGGACTACGCCCAAACGAAGTAGCCCGAAGCAACAACCTTGCCGCACACCAAAACAATTCCTCTAGTATTCACCTGGCCACCCAGGATATGTCGGCACATTTGGTTTAGTGTTAGGACCCACCGTTTGCAAAATATAGCATTTCACAACCTTATACTGGCTCAAACTGCACTATTTCACGCGTTTGCAAACAATAGAGCAGAAGAGCACCGATCTGGGAAGGAAAAAGTGAGAGAGGCTATTGTATAGGGTCCCTACATTGAGGTGTTAGATCGACGAGGGGTTTCTAGGTGCCACAGAGTCTGAGTAGTCACCTATCGAAGTTGAACGATATTTTTGTCTCGAGCTCTTAAGGGACTACGCCCAAACGAAGTAGCCCAGAAGCAACGCCGTGTAAGCGCACCAAAACACCACCTCCTCTAGTGTTCACCTAGCCATCTAGATGTGTCAGCACAGTTGGTTTAGTGCCATGACCCACCGTTTGCAAAATATAGCGTTTGACAACCTTATACTGACTCAAACTACACTATTTCGTGCGTTTACAGATAATAGGGCATCGAGAGCACCGATCTGGGAAGGAAAAAACTAAGAGAGACAATTGTAGAGGGTCCATACACTAAGGTTTTAGATGAGATGAGACATCTCTAGGTGCCATGAAGTCTGAGTAGTCACCCGTCGAAGTTGAACAATATTTTGGTCTCAGGGCTCTTAAGGGACTACGCCCGAATGAAGTAGCCTGGAAGCAATGACCTTATCACAAGCGCTCAAAACAACACCTCTTCTATCATTCACCTTATCATCCAAATGTGTCAAGACAAATCGGTTTAGTGCCATGACCCACCGTTTGCAAAATATAGCATTTGACAACCTTACACTGGCTCAAACTGCACTATTTCGCGCATTTGCAAACATTATGGCAGCAACAACACCGATATGAGAAGGAAAAAACTGAGCGAGGCTATTGTAGAGGGTCCCTATGCCGAGGTTTCAGATTAGACGAGATGTCTCTAGGTGCCATGGAGTATGAGTAGTCACCCATTGAAGTTGAACGATATTTTGGTCTCAGGGCTCTTAAGGGACTACGCCCGAACGAAGTTGCCGGAAACAACGACCTTGTCATGCACCAAACAACACCTCCTATAGCATTCACCTAGCCAACCAAATATTTCAATGCAATCATTTCATTTTCACGACCCACCATTTACAAAATATAGCGTTTGACAACCTTACACTAGCTCAAATTGCACTATTTCATGCGTTTGCAAACAATAGGGCAGCAATAGCACCAATCTGGAAAGGAAAAAACTGAGAGATGCTATTGTAGAGGGTCCCTATTGAAGGAGAATCACAGCACCCCTGAATTTCTGCAACTCGATGGGTTGAGACTCTCAGTGCGATTGCATAACATGGAGCTTTTCCCAAGTGTGGGACCTTGTGAATCGGGAAAGCTCTCCGGATGAAGGCCAGTTCCTATTCCTCTGTTCAGATGCACACATAAAAATGCAGAGGGTTTACTTAAAAACCTAATCTAACTTGCCAAGGAGATGGTAAGAAAATGCATAAAAACAAACCTAAACTAAAAAAGGTGATGCACTGAGGAATGAAGAACACATGTCTTGCCAATAAACACAAACCATTAAAATGCAATGCAAGATCATGCACAGATAACTAAAATTGTAGTGAAAGACTAGGAGGATGCAAATAAACATAAAGAGGGTTGAGAATCATCCACAGACATGCATTATCTGCTCCAAAGATTGATACAATACACTACAAAATGTCAAGAGGTAAAGTTGCATTACATTTTCCAATGGGAGGTTTGAACTCCACAAACTCACCTGCCAAAGAGAAGAAGGAGGGGCAAAAAAATAATGTCAAACCTTTAGAAAGAATCCTCCTTACAATTTATATAGGAAGAATGAGAGATAAAAGAGAGAGGAATTCCAAATCTACCCCAACCACCTCCAGTTGCATTTAATTCATCTCATTATGGTGGTAGGTGAGAACCCTAGCAAACTCAAAAAGTGACAAACTGTATTTTACATTTTTAAGAATTTTTTTCTCACCCAATTAAAGATATCTAGTTGTAGTTGGACAAAGGACCTTGTAAGCTTTCCAAAAAGTCCAACCTTGCGTGAATCTGAGCTCCCTGTGAAAAGTTATGGCCATCTGAATATCTGGGTCAGGGTCTGCTTCCTGTCAGCGCTCAAAATGTTGTGCCTCCTGAAGGTGCACCTTGGTGCATCCATGTTCATGTTGATACTCTTTGATGTGCGCCTTCTACCTGTGCCTTGGCACAAACTTTTTCATGTCGACACTTTTCTACCTGTGCTGGGCGCATCCATGTTCATGTCGACACTCTTTGACGTGCGCCTTCTACCTGCGCCTTGGCGCAAACTTTTTCATGTCGACACTTTTCTACTGCGCCAGTGGTGCATCCATGTTCATGTCAACACTCTATTTACTCGCGCCTCTTTGGTGATGTAATAAATGTCGTGGGTTTGAGTTTCTCTTATTTCCATATTCTTGGTTTGTCTATATCTACCCGGGAAGATATTCACAACAGGCTTCCTACACTAAGGTTTTAGATCAAACGAGACATCTCTAGGTGCCATGGAGTCCGAGTAGTGACTCATTAAAGTTGAACAATATTTTGGTCTCGGGGCTCTTAAAGGACTATGCACGAACGAAGTATCCCTAAGCAACAACCTTGTCACGCACCGAAACACCACCTCTTCTAGCATTCACTGCCACCTAGATGTGTCAAGGCGCATTCGGTTTGTGCCACAATGTCCCGAGGCATGACTTCTCACTCCTCGCCTCCGTTCATTTCCTAGAACTCAAAACATTCAATGTCACTTATTTACCTTCAATCTCTCTTGTTCTCTTTTGACTTTCCTCTATCCTCTTAGGTGATTCATCACTATCCTTGCTTTGCTCTCTTGAGCTATGTTGTTGTGGTGATATCTCTCCATCCTCGCCTACCCCAACTATGTGCTTACATGTTCATTATGTTTGAATTGTAATATGGTCATGCTCTTGGCTACCTTTAAAAATTTTAAATACTTTTTATCCCTTAATGGTTATCTAATACCTAATTATCATGCTTTGAATATTCACAAGAATAAAGCATTCCCTTCTTATTCTAATAGTGGATTAAGTATTTGAATATAGGTCAAGAATACTAAATGGAGTCGAAATTAAATGAGCCATAATTGCTAGTGAAGAAAGAACTAGTGAAAAGTGGTGAGTAAAGGTAAGTCATGTTAAAGGAATGAAATGCATTTTTCATTGTTTCTAATAGTATGGTGAGAATGTGAACATATTAATAATATTATCAATAAAATGCTAAGGCAAGTAGCTTCAAGTTTGCATATTTGGATGGAATTTTAGAAGGAGAGTGAAGTGGCCAATCAAGTCACTTATGAAGCATGCTAAAATAAGTGAAGGAAACAAATAAGTGAGAGCCTATGAAGGAATAAGAGTAAAATAGTTTCCATGCACGAGAAACATGAAGAAGAGAAAAGAATTCTCATAATGGAGAACATAGCACGAAAGAATAATAATGGAGGAGAAACGAAGTGCAAAATGAAATGATTAGAGAATAAATAGGTACTCATTCAATATGAAATAAGAAACAAGAGGAAAGTGGCGAAAAAGGTCAAATTTCAGTTTGAGGCAAGTATGTAATGACTGTGATCAATAAATGAAGAAAGTGAAGGAGAGAGTGAATACTTGTTGTACATGAGGAAATACAAAGGCTTGAGGAGATATTTATGACAGGATATTCAAAGAAACAAGAGACAAGTCAAGAGAAATAAGAGTGAACAATGGCAAAATAAAAAAGAGAAAGAAAGAAGTCTTGAATACATACAAGCAAATAAAAGGAAAGAGAGGTTCATAAGTCCAAGAAGAAAGATACAAAAATGAAAATGAAAGAGAGAAGTGAATCTACTTTAAATGATAATCAAATTGAATGTTTAACTTCTTAGTTGATTGGCATATAGCACCAAATTATAAAGAGATACGGTGTGTACATTTATTTATTCCCTTAATTTCTCTAAAACAATGTAAATGCTTCCCTTAATTTCGAACAATTGTACCATGCAATTTTTGCACCATAAGTAACGTTATATTCATATAGTTCAAGATGAACTCTACCTCGCTTATTTCTATCAATGTTCACATTATTTGATATGCAACAGATGAGTGTTAGCTTTAAAAGAAAAACAAGTAATTATGTATTGCCCTTTTGTAGTTCACCTAGCATGGTTTTGCTTAATGGAATAGGTTTGCTTAACAATTGTACCATGTAGTGCTCCGGACATGGTTTTTTAATTTTAAATCAAACATACATATCTAGAACTAATAAATGGTTATGAAAACATACATAGAAGGATATCATACATGCAATGAAATCGAATCAAACATATAGAAGTAATATCGTTATGAAAACCAACACACATGGATATATAAGAATCAAACAAAGTGTGCTCTAGACACACGTCTCTAAAAATATGTAAGTTCATAACATGTGTACATCTCGAACTAAGTGTGTCATAATGTATATAGGACCACATGTGGTCGCAAAAGGCTATATATACAATGGACTATATGAAGAAACATGTTCACTAGGACCAGATGGCCCATATATATATATATATATATATATATATATATATATATATACATCCAGGTGGACTATGAATCTACTCATGAAACATCTTCCCTCTCTTCACCCTACTAGAAGTAGCACGTCCATGATCTGGGGATGTAGTGGAGGGAGATGCCACTAAGGATTTCATCCGTGTGGTCCTAGGCGTCTCTAAGCAGGCATGTACCTAACTCCGCACATTTATAAACAAGTTTTTAACACCCAAAATTTTAAAATACATTCAAAATTTATAAACTTGTACAATTTAGTTAAAATGCATGTGAAATCTTACCACAATGTCATGATCCCTATCAATTTTTCGTTGCGACGCATCGCGGGACAACAATAGACTCACAAGGGTAAGCTACATATAAATAATTAATTTTCAAATTAAATATTTCACATGCATACAAAATTTGATATTGTAGATTTAAGTAATAAGAAATAATGAACCTCCAAAATTTAACAAATTTGAAAAATTGTACCTCAGTTAGTGGATCTACAGATGTTATGGCAGTATCTACAGTAGCCTCCACAGTCTGCATATATGGAGGAGTCTCTCTAGCAGTCATAAGCTATACAAAAAACATGTACAAATCAATATTAAAATCTACATGACTGCACCACATAACAGAGGTCCAAAGCATGTAATCCACGTGAACTTCCACAATTAGAAACAAAGTGTAAAGAGAAACTAACCTATGTAAAACTCATGTGAGGCGTGTCAGTAGCCTTAGTTCCCAGAGCAGATGATGACCCACCAGGCTCCTGTGTATAAAAGACAAACATATTAATATGTACAACATACACGTGAAACATTATAATAATAATCTAGTGCAATCAAATGAAATTAAAAATGTAAGTTTGTACAAACTTGAAACTTGCATTTGAAACACACCTAGCTACTGATAGCTAGCATGTCGATCTTTGGATGTTTCCTTCACCACTCTTGCTATTTAAAATAAAATAAAAATTATTTTTTACATGTAT
Organism: Taxus wallichiana var. yunnanensis; assembly: GCA_018340775.1. Lineage (NCBI taxonomy): Eukaryota > Viridiplantae > Streptophyta > Pinopsida > Cupressales > Taxaceae > Taxus > Taxus wallichiana. The sequence continues at coordinate 268,239,357 of CM031240.1, forward strand.
GTACATGACGTACAATCAAATACATATATATTAAAATCTCAAACGTGTGAATTAAACTATTGTATGTATATATATATATATATTATTTATATTATTTATGTTTATTTGAAATTTACCCATGAAAGACCAATATCGGTGGCACCAATTCTAAAAACATCCCCAAAGATCTCATCTATAGAAAATAAATCTTGTGAACTAACAAATGATGTCTCACCCATAGTGCATACAACACCACATGATCCATAGTGGTGTGGTACACTAGAACTCGGCGCCCCACCAACATCACCAAATGCAATCGGGTCACTATGCTAGGTCGTAGTATCAATGAGCTCCTCAATGCATGTAGTGTGTCAATCTACACAACATCCTTCACTGTAGGAGGGATAAATGATGGCAGTGGGGGTTTTGGGGCATGGGGATCCTTGGTTGACCTATGCATGCACCAGGTCTACTCTATGCAAAGCCACCTCCTCAACCAAAAAGTCAGAAAATTCAAAATAATTCGGGACCTCATTAAGCACGAACTCACAATATAATTTCTTCAAAAAATAAAGAGGAACCTCATTGTTGTTGCATGGTGGATAATCAAAAACCATCCACCATCGGTCCCAAAAATTGTTTTTGATTTGGTCATCATGGCACCATTGGATTGGAAACCGTTTGCAAGTAACTACGGGGGGCATTGGTTCTCGGGTCAATAAATAATGCACAAATGAGGTATTTTTCATTTTTTTGTCTTTTACAGCCACATGGGATAATTTATTTGCATACCACCACCTACAATCACCTCTAAAGGTATTCCATCTATTTATTGGTTGGTTGCAGATTCAACTTCACCAATCAATGTTTATAATGTGTTGGCTAAAGTCATGCGGGATAGATTTGTGGCATGATTTTGTCTTATAGTCTGAATAAGGTTCTCAATGAAAATTTTATTTTCTCATATTCTTCCAATGATATTATCTTGTGTTCTTGTTGGTTCAGTGAAGACAGAAGGAGCCACAAGAGGTGGATCTATGTTTGGAGGAGGGTTTTGAGGAATGTTCGAGAGGGTTTTGAGGAATGTTTTGATGGTTTGCATGATTTCGAGCTTGCTAACCAACTGACAAAACAAGAAAATTGTATACATAAACAAACATTTCAAAAAACCTATGAAAATGCAAAAAATAACCTAAAATGCAAAAAAACCTAAAAATGCAAAAAAATGATTAAAATCGGGGCTTACCTCCTCGTCTTGGCGACATGGTTGAATCTATCATGATCTAGAAGTCCGATGAGCAATTTTGAGGTGGTATTCAAAGCTCCAGTGAAAAACATCTAGGATAAATTGTAGTTTGAAATGAAAAATGGGGAAAATGAGGACTCGCGGACTCGCTTTTTTGTCTCGAGTTCCGCGATCATGATTTTAGGTTTGGTTATTCTGAACCTAAAATTCAGGAACCGTGATCACGGTTCCTAAATTTCAGGTTTTTATGTCAACAGAATTGTCCACCAACTTCGTGCACTTACCCACATGTGCTCGAATAACAAACGAGTAACTCGAACATTTTGAAAACCTTTGTTGGGTTGGCTCTTAGATCATAAAATATCTCTGCTAGGTTGGCTCGTAGCTCAAAATTGTCACTAGCATGAAAGACTACCCTATAATCACTTTTCTCTAATTTGCAAGGAATACCACTATTGATCGATTAATGAAGAATTTGAAATTCTTTCATCTTTTCCCCTAAATTCTGAGTGAAAAGCAAAGACAACTAGCTCCATGAGAATGAAATGATTTTGGCACTTTATAATTATAGTGTGATAACAATTTATTCTCTTCTTCTGTGGAAAAATTCCCATTTGGGATACATTGTGAGTACAAAATTGTAAATTTAATACCTTCTTTACACCTTATTTTAGCCTTTGAAAATTTATTACAAAAAATCATTCCACCAAAATCTCCCTAAACCAGCTCTATGAACTTCCTATTAGAATCTAGAATTTTACAAAAGCAAAATTGTAATTTTTCGCTGAACTAAAAGGAAAGTTATGGCATTTTTATTGAAGGTTGTTTTTTGTGAAAATAAGGTCTCCCGTGAGGCAATAATTTTTATTTTTGTGTTATTTGGCCTCTTATCCTTTACATGAAGTCTTGAAACGATATTTCGTACCAATTGGGAGATAGATATTTTTTGTCCCTAAGTAGGTTTTTTATTGCTAAATTTAGTGTGGGCTTTAGCTGTGACTAAGTCACTAAGTGGGGGTTTGAGGTTGTTAAATCTGCGGCTACTGCTAAAAATGCCTCTAAATTTTTATAAAGCAAAAACCATGCTTTGTAGGGATTTGAACCCATGACTTTTCCTCTCCAAATCTCTTCTTCTAACCACCTAGGTGCATTATGCGCTTTGCATATAAAGTGTAGCAAATGTTATTTAAAGAAGAAGAAAATTGATTACCTTTGAAAAATATAACCTGTGGGTTATGTGGTGCATCCATGTCGCAGTTAATCTAGAGCATGAGTGGTTTTAGGTTCTCCTAAAATGAGTTTGCAAATTTTTATTATTTTCTTACATCCACTACTATTTTGTTTTGATTTTTTAATTGTTTGTTTCCCTTCTTCTTTATTCTTCTCCATCGAATTACTTGGCCACCTTTTTTTTAATACTTTTTTGGGTTGATTATTTTGTACATGTCTCGTATGCGGTGGAGATCGATATTTGTAAATATTTGGGCCCCTATTAATTTGAGAACGGTCAATTGGGAGAGGATATGCCTCTGCAATTTTTCTTTAAATATCTCCTCCTTTTACTTGTTGGTAGACACCTTTGGGAGTTATTTTTGTGTCCGAATGTGACTAGCCGCTTGGTTTAGATGGTAGTATGGGAGATATCCACAGGGATATAAAATTCACACTTGCCAAACATTGTTGGCTCAACTCAATGATAAACACACGGTCAAAGTCTCCCGGATATTGATAGATAGCTCGGTCATGATGATCTCGAGTAGCGTCTTGTTCAACTTGATTACATAGCTAAAAGCTTGCCTCTCTAATCACTTGATCCTACAACATGTATACTTTTCCTAATGTGCCAAAGTATTTTCCCAACTCAAGGTGTGGATCGGGAGCAAGGTCATTTAAAAATACAAATATTAACTCGCCCGATGCGGGATTCGATGGTTCTGCTCAACTCAACTATAACTAAGTTGGCTGGTATACCCAGTGTCAATGGTGTGAATATCATCTCTTGGATAATGCATGTAGTGCTCATTTTGAATGCTAATAGCTTCAACTCTAATGAAAAACACATGGTTTCGCAACTTTAAATTCCCAACTCATCTAATGGCTCAAGAAGGACTCTTAACTCATTTTTTAACTCTGTCCAGAGCTTGTTATGAGCTTGGATCTCCCAACTCACTGTCCAATGTAGCTATACTTGCCCCATATCGATGATTTTAGATCGATGCGAGTAATTCACACTACTCAACTCCCTCCCAAATGTAGCAAAGTTCTCAATTTTTATTTTTATTTTAAATCTACAAATTTTTGCTATCAAGAAAATAAATTTGTTGAATCTGCAACAATATGTGGAAATTGACACAAGGGTATGTGGGTATGCATGTAATGGGATAGGAATGGGCTGAGAGGCTCTATGGCTCTCCAATGCAGCTTGAACTTCCTCTAGTGCTTCGAAAATCCTGCAACCTCTTTCTGTCCTCCTTGGTGATTCAGGGATCCTCACAATAACATAGAAGCTGGCATGAACTAGCTCTGATACTAAATCTTAAAAATGTAATATTCTAGAAACACTTCATGCATATCAAATGAAGAAGCTGCAATGTTTAGATACATTGTATAACAGTAACAACATCCATGGAAAGTGGATAAAATATACTAACTATGAAAAATATATAGAAATATCATATTGCCCCTAACTAATCACATCCTAGAACATTCCAAAGCAGTAAACTAACAATAGTATAGCCCCAAGTAATCTAGGGATGTGAAAACTAGATAATATTTAAGTAACTAAGTTAAAGTATAAAAATTTAATTGCTTTAACATTACAATTTAGTAAATGATGAATTAACCTAAGTTTATTCCTAACAGATTTGACACAGTGGGAGAGTATGCGGGAAAAGGTAACTCGATCCGGTTGAGACCTATTTTTTACATAGGTGAAAGAGTGTGACAGTCTCGTGAAGGTCCCCGTGTCTTCTCCAGTCCACATACCAAGAAATTAATTCCACACCACCACCACAGGTTTACTTGGTGTGCTGAGATTGAAGTGAATAATTTCCTTTAGACATTTACACCCACTCCAATACAAATACTACTTCACACTTCCCTCACTACCACTATCCAATTGTTGCTAAATTTACAACATTGACTAGTTTTTAGTGCGGTTAAATTTTTTGGATCTCAAAATAAAGTGTGGGTATTATTATGAATGGGAAAATGACATGTCTTAAATTTTCCTTCTACCTATCAAGTTATTCTCACGTCATTATCCACACCTACCTCAACCTAATCCATCATTTCCACTAACCACTCCTAATCAATCCCTTCATACATCCCCACCGTTTTTTTCCATTTTATTAACATTTAAAGGTGGTACTACATTTCCCTCCCCTTTCAAGAGTATCATCCTTGATGTGACAAAACACCTAAGCTTGAAGGGTACTTAGACAAGTGTTGGTGAGAAAATTTAATAGGTGGAAAAACATGTGGATTTATTTCCAACACTATGGGAATCTAAGTCCCTCTACTTAACCAGTGCAACTACCATATATGCATGTGTGATTGAAAGTGAGTTTTCTCTAGTTGGCCTTACAGTAGGGGATCCAACAGGGCACTCCACCGACCTGCGAGAAAAGCTAGCAATATCTTACTAGGGAAGACTTCATCCGAAGAGTGATAAAGAGGAGTGAGAAATGATATGGGAGAACTAACGTTGCAGGTAGAAAATCAAATTCGTGCACACACTAGTTATAAATTTCAACACATGCATTTATGAGAAGAAACAACTCTACAAATAGCAACAAGACCAAATAGAATTTATTGATCACAAATAATCAAGAAACCCCTTAGTCAAAGAAATCTATAAACTCCTTCTTGTATTGATGCTTAAACAAAAGTTGTACATATTGTGGGAATAAAAGAAATTTGAGAGTGGAGGAAAGTAGAAGAAAATGGCTATCTCTTTTGCTTTCTCTAAGTACAATGCACTCTTGAGTTTACAAGATCAATTTCCAACCCTTTGAAAAGAGAATGGATTTACAATTTATAGAATGAGAGATGACTCATCATCTACCCCCCAATGGATTTTCATATGTCCTCATGCAACTTAAAACTTTTCAACTTCCTAGGAGAATATTAAGTCCCTTTTTATAACATAAAGGTGACTTATTACATTAGGAACATTAATACATATGAAAAATTGCAACCCCAATGCAAAATTAGAACATTGAGAAGAGAGATAAAGTTGGGGGAAGAGGAGAGAGAAAGAGCAAGAGAAGAAGAAGAGGAGATGTCATTCCCGATGAAGTCCATTGATCCTCGTTGATGGAAAGCTCAATGTGATGAAACTCTGAATCTTCAAACTCGTGTGAAAATCCTTCCAATTGGCTCACAGATGCTTTGGAATGAGTTTTTAAAAGCACTGTTGAATGGTTCTACTTATTATTTCAACTCCCACCTCCTCCATATGATATACCTATGACCCAAACTATGTAGTGAGTGTCAAAAACATTGTCTAGTTCCCTAATATGGACCTCAAATTCCCTATGATCAATGCCCATGGATGATCTAGAATGATGGTATTGACCTAAATGATCATCCTTCTATGTCCCATTGTGCCAAAATCTCCCTTTGAGAATAACAATCTATTTTTAGAATATGATCCCATGCTCTGCTGTTCTAGGACATATCACTTGTCTTTCTCCAATTTCACCTTTTGAACCTTCTACCATATTCCAACCTCCTATGTTCCTGAGATATTGCTATTTTTAGTAGATTTCTTTTTTTAGTAGGTTATTATTTGGGGACTTGTTATTTTGGGAATAAGTCATTTTCTGTCTGTCTTAACTTTTCATTTTACCCTTTTCTAATTATCCCGAGTGATAAAAATTGCAATTCAAAGGGGATTCATCATTTATAGGATGCAAAGAAATATAACATATGATATTTTTAGTAAGTGGTGAAAATGACCTCTATTTGTGATGGAACAAACTTTTTTGGCTTTGACTCTTCGTCACAACTCATGCTCAAATTTTCATCATGACTCGCTTTCCAGTAAAGATCCAAACGAAAAATGAAAATTTATGTCTAGTAAGAGCTTCAGATATAGAGCTACTAAGGTAGAATACTAATAAAAAATCATTCCATATCTTGAGAAAGTAGCAACTTCATTCTGCAAAACCAGTTTGAGAGAAACTAGATTTTTTGAGACCCTTTACTTTGAATTTCGGATGATTTCGCCTTTGGATCTTCAGGGAATTTGAAAATTTATTCAAAGATGGTAGAATCGATAAAAAACATAGACCTACATAACCATAAAAATAGGGATGTCATGGCACGAAAACTATTTTATGTGAAACTAGATTTTTAACGATCCTTCCCTCCAATTTAAGTGCAATTTTTTCAACTAGAACCCTAAGAAGTGAAGAGTTAGCTTGTTGCCTTTTTCACAAATTCTCTTCATATGATAGGGCAGAACTCTGAAAAAAACTTATTCCTCCATATCCCTAAAAATAGGTACTTCATGGCTCAAAACTAGTTCACGCAAACTATAGTTTTTGACTATCATTCCCTCCAATTTTCACGCAAATTCGCTCACTAGAACCCCGAGAAGTGGAGAGGTAACTCATTGCTTTTTTCCACTACTTGTGTCATGGTGGCCATTAATCGAGCTTGAAATTTTTAGGTCTAGTTTTTATCTTCATTAGTGATGAAATAAATTCCATTTCAATAGGTTTTTGCTTTTTGTTGCACTAAGCTAATAAATTTCTCTTCGATCCAAATCATTTGATGGGAATTTGAGATTTGTTCTTCATGGAGCCGAAAGTGGAATTTATTTTTGAGATAATTCCTTTCTGAAAATGGGAGGTTTTAATATTATTTTTTAATTTCCTTCAAGAGAGAAGAACTCAGAAATAGATGGTTTTTCAATTGCACCGATTTGCAAGATATGTTTAAATCTTCATTTCACGGTAAAGAGGTATCTGAAGAATTCCTTCACTCTTCTCTTTGATTCTTCATTCCTCTAGATATTTTATCAATATAGTATTTGAAACTTTTGCATATTCATGGACTGGAAGGTTTTTTTTCCATGGCAAAGCTGGTTCGGAAGAACAATGGTGGACTGAGGTGTTCTCTGTAACTTTCTTCTAGCAATGGAGAAGCAGTTAGAAGCAGTAAGAAGCAACCAGGAGTTAGAAAATTTTGGTGCATTTTAATGTCCCTAACATCCCTCACCTAAAATTACATTAGGGATATCAAGTTCTATGGTGAGCAAGATGACAATACGTGGCGGTGATCCGACAACAGGGAATTTGAGCTCCCAATAGCACCTGGGGGCTGAACTGACGATCCTGAAGGTTACATGAGGTTTTAGAGATCATATGGGGGCTGGGTGCATTTTTTAATAATTTATGTCCCTGATCTTGAGGAATTTTAGGGACATAAAATCCCGCAAGGATCTTAGAGCTAACATGTCCTCCTAAAATTTAGCTAACTCCCAAACTCGCTCAAAGAGGACAACTTGAGAGGATGATAACATGAGCTCCCAATGGATATTTTTTGTAAAATTATATATGATCCTAACTCAGTAAATTTCCTTTTAATCTAATGGTATAGGTATTATGTCATTATTCTTACCTATGATCCTAGAAAATGGTATTGTTTGATTTAGTACTCCACATGTGCATGATGAAAATTGCTTGTAGAACCAATGTGTGAAAGTGTTGTGAAAATAATTATTTCATAATCTTATAGGGCTTGGAATCATATTTCTATAAATGTTTCATTTTTCTCCTAAATCCATTCGAGCTCCCGAATCACATTTGGGATCTCAAATACTATTTTAGCCTATACACTTACTAAGCCTGTGAACCCTAATTTTGGTGAAACTACCCCAACTTCTCTTAAACCTTTAAGATTCTTCTTGAATCACTTCCATGATGTCCCAAGACCTTTGAATCACCTCCACATCTATTTTGTCTTTTATTATCCACTCCATGGGGTTTCTCAATCCCTAGAAGGCCAATGATAGCCCTTCCCACAATTGCCTATAGCTTACTACTTTTAAAGAACTCCAAACATCACCTAGGGAAATGAATGGACTTTCCTAAATCACCTAGGGGGATGATATAATGTTAATCTGGAGGTCACTTGGACTAACTGGATAGACCAGGGTGTCTTGGAATGATAGGACTTGAAAAAATTAACACAGGGGTATAGTTGTCATGCTCAAAAATTGTTAATTTCCTTGTTGCACATTTGCATGACAACAATTGGATCTAGCTTGGGGACATGACATGGACTTAGTGTAGTAAATACATGACATGGGGAATCCATAATCTCAATTTTAGACCATATGATCCGTTAACTAGTGCCTTATCCATTGGGCCCTGCAGATTCATGTATAACTTACAAGAAAGAGAGAGAGAGAGAGAGAGAGAGAGAGAGAGAGAGAGAATAAGGAAATATACAAAAACAAGGAGAAAAGGAAACACACAATGCATGCATAAAGAAAATAAATACACAATAGAAAGGAAATTATATACAAGGCGGGACAACCCACTTTCACTTAAGTACTTTTCATTCCTTAAAATTTACCCATGAGTGGGCAACACTCGAGTGCTAATGTTCTCGCAAATCCGTTGATTGGTTCCATAAAGTAGCATCCTCTCCTCAACCGCTTAAGAAAGCCAGGTGATTTCACATTTATATGTACACTTTGTATGATTGAGACTACATGAGCTTCTTGAAGTTCAATCCTTCACTTATTAATTTCATTTCCTTCATGTTCTTTGAAATCAGTTTCATAGTGTCAATTTCCTTCGTATTTATCCACATAGATGATTCTTCATTGAGCATGATATCGCTTCCCCAGGGCTTCTTTTCATTCAAATTACTTGAACCTTCCAAATTCTTTTCTTTCCTAGGTTTATGCTGTTTACCTCTTTTCCATGAGAAACCCTAGACTTATCCTTTTTCTCTACTCCACTATGAGGTGCTTAAGTATTGTCGTAAGGATTGGAAGTGACCTCATAATTTTCTTGTATGGCCATGGCAAGAGTTAAGAGATCAAGAATCATCTCGGGGTATTCCGTAACTTCCACTGCATCCAATAGTCCTTGCACAAATATCTCCTTTGTTACTTCTTGCATCTCATCTTTGTATGCCTTCAAAGAATCTTTATTTTACAGCTCAAGGAAACTATCCAGAGGGATTAATTCATTATATTGGGAATCTCTGCATTCTATCAATTCTTCATCAAGAGGATCTTCAGCTTCAAAGGCCTCAAAACTCCTTGTTTCAATTTCTTTATCATGGAAAGAGTCTTCTTCTTCAAAGGGGAAAGAAAATATCTCCATTTCATCATTGCATCCATCAATCATTGGCTCGGAGGGGCATAATATTTCACATCCTTATTTGTTTCAACATGGCCAACCTTCATTGATTGACACTTTCAAATCAGATTCGTGCGTATCTTGTAGGTTCATGGATTGCATCATGAGTTCGAGACTCGAACTTAGGATCTTCAGCCTCTTCTAAGGCTCAAGTAGTTCTTGTATATGTAGTTCTTTGAAACCTTTCATGGGTTCATCACATGATGGTCTTGTTTCTCCATAGATGGCCTGGTTGAGGTCATCTTCATCCCCAAATGGGAATGAGAATAAATCCTCATGGCAGATAACCACATAAGCTGATTTTTGTGCTTGAAAATCATAGAGAACCATTTACTCTTCTTCATGGTTTGCATCATCCGTAATTCAGGATACCCTCTTGTAAATCAAATCTCCTCAATCCTTCTTCAAGGTCCATAACTCTCAGGAAGGCATTTCGGCCCTATTAATATGGGAATATCATCTTCCTCCTTGATTGTCACAAAGTGATTCATTTGCATGCTATCTTCATACAAAATGTTAGCTTTTGGGCTTTCGAACTTTCATCTGTACCTCATCTTCTTCTTGAGAAGCAATTTGTCCATGTATCCCTTCACTGGTATAGTTGCGAATGAAAAATTCATCCGAATCTTCCTCCCAACTCTCGGTAAAAACTTCTACTTAACAACATTCCAAATGAGGCTGGGAAGTCTACTACCAAAATCATCACTGAAACTTTCTTGTCTAGAAATCTAGCGAGAGACACCTGTGTATATTTGACCTTCCCTATAAGTGGGACCTCTTTTGACTCCAAAGAGTAACAAGATCCATTGGGTGGAGTCATGGTAAGTTTGAGAGCCTTGGCGACCTTAAAAGGCATCACATTGTCTAAGGCACCAGAATTTATTATGTAATTTTTCAGTACATATTCTCCAACAAGAAGGGAGATGTAGAAAGGATCAACCTTTTCAGTCTTGGATGTGCTTAAGGAAAACATGTTCTGTGAGGGAAGCATAGGTGGGTTTGGCAACATGCCTTTGGAACTAGAAGTTACAACATTTGGTGTTATACTATCACTCCTGATATATCGAAAAAACCTCTCAAATTGTTTAGGATGAGGACCTACAAATATTTAGTTTTAGTAATTTGGACTTTGGCTTTGTTCACATATTCTATGAAATCAAAAGGAGAAGATGCGGGTGAAGGTGATGAAGGAACTACTTTTTGATCTAGGATAGGTTTGGAAGTGGGAGTATATTTATGGGTATTTTGAAAGGTATTTATGGGGAATGGAGGGTATTTTGAAAAATACACTAGGAGATTTCAAAGTACTAGATTTTATCGAGAAAGATTTAGATTTATATTTGGAAGAGGCATCAAAATACTTACCTGGAATTATGGGAGTCTTCTTACTTGCTATAGGATCATCCTTAAATAATGCGAGACTCTATGGAGGGTGGGAGCAGAGATCCTTGATCAAGTTATTTTGTTTTGCTGAGTCACCATAAGAGGATCCTCGCCTTCTTTTTCTTTACAGAAGTGGAGGGAGATGTTCCTTTCATATACCGATAACGAGTGACTACCGCACATGAGAAACTCGAGTCCATCTTCTTCGTCTTCTTCATCACCTCCGAATACTCACAAAATTTGATTTTTGTATCATTCTCAAACTCATCACTTTCTAGGAAATCATGAACTTCAATTTCTGGTTCAAGCTCCTCTTCATTTTCCTCACTCCTACAATTTACACTCGATAGGTGAGGCCTCCAAGTCAAGTCTTTGAGGAGCTCCTGCAATCTAATTTCGTTGCTTATTTGAGAAGAAACTCGTTCAAATATTTCCCTCTTTAATGATGTGATCTCTTTTTCTAATTTTTACAGCAATGTATTTGTTCTCACATCTCTATGATGTTATGTCTTTCCCTTTGATGGATTCTTGATCTTTTCGAGAGAATGAGATCATCACAAAGTTCAATGGCCATTCTTTGTGCTTCTACAATGTTCATTGATTGAAATATTTGTAGGAGAAATCCTACCTCTAGTGATTGAGTGTTGATGAAGAATCTCTAAACATTATTTTCAGATGGCAAATCCTCTTCAAATAACCTATGAAGAAACCGTTCGAAATGAGCCACAAATTCTCTCATAGTTTAACTTTCTCCTTTCTTCATTTGAACCAACTACACCAAGAGTCTTAAAAGTCCTCAGTACATTTGAATCTTTCCTTGAACTTCCTTTCGATGTCATTATAGCAAGTGATGGATAACGAAGGTAGGAGGTAGAACCATTTCACTAGTTTTTCTTGGAGAGACTATAAAAATAATCTTACAGCGACATATTCATTTTGGACACCAAGAATCCCACATGATGTGGTGAAGGCTGGTATGTGCTCTTCAGGGTGTTGTGTGCCATCACCTTTGAACTTTGAAAAATTCTTGTGGGAACTTATTAGTAGATCATGAAGAGGTGCTTCAAGTGTGAATGGGTATGTATTTATTCCCCAGGGAACAATGTGTTGAGGTTCTTCTACTTCATCCACTATTGTTTCTACTTCATCTTTTACTTTAGTAAATTCTTCTTTAAATTCTAGAACTGAAAAAATATGCAATAGGAATATGGAAAGACACCATGGAATATGAAAGGTCACTTGCAATAAATTGACAATGTAGCCTTCAACAATAGATTTTCATTAACTCTTTTTTTTTGTTTATATTTCATTTTTTTGAATTTTTCGACCTTGCAATTGTATTTTTGGTGTAGATGCTACTAAGTCTCCCCTTCCATAGGGGGTGTTAATAATCACGAAAAAAAAAAAAGCTGGGTGGAAAAACTTGTGGATTTCTCGCGAATGCTCGGGATCTAAGTACCTCTACTTAATCGGTGCGGTTGTCGTATATGCATGCGCAAGTGAAAGTGAGTTTTATCTAGGTGGTCTTACGACCAGGATCCAACATGGGCACTCCACTAACCCCGTGACAAAGCTATAAATCTCTTGCTAGGGAATAATTTGTTTGAAGATCAAGAAAGAGGAGTGAGAAATGATATGGGAGAAATAACTATTATCACTTAATCGCAACAAACTTCAATTTGTACAAGTGTGTGTGTGTGTGTTTGAGCTCACGGTGTAACTGGGTAACATGGGTACTATCTCTAAGTTTTGGGACTTTCTCCTTGAGATAGACCTTCGAGAGATAGCTATTTTTTTCCTAAACTACCTACCACAATATACTCTTAATGCAAGAAAAACTATCTTGTCCTAATATAACTTTCCAAGGGACCAAGGAGAGAGAGTGCATGAAAACAAATCCTACACTAAAGCGGTGATACACTAGAAAATGATGGTATGAGAATAGATTTCCAATGTGTGAAAAATGGAAGAAAATCACATACTAGAGAGGGTGATAACAGTTCTCTATAATCTAGCAACTACATTCACAACAATATTTCATACACACACAATGATAATGAATCCCTGCAAGAACATAAAATAGACACAATGTATTTACAATGAGGTTGAAGATGTAAGAAGAATGCAAACAAACATATCAGGGGAAAATACATCCATAAACTTATGTCGATTACTTCATTGATATGCACAGTTCAATCCATTACAAAATAAGGGCCTGGATCACTATGCAAGGAGTTCACTATAAGGGCATGCAACACATTGGCTTCACAAAACCAATTTGACAGAGTTTTGCTACTCAAAAACTATCTCCTTACAATGATCCCAACACTCTAATTTATAGAATTCTGAGAGGAGAGAGAGAGAGACGGAAAATGAAAATCCCTTAATTTGACTTCCCACCACTTGCAAGATGTCATAAATGGAATGAAATGATGGTATGTTACTTGCAAAAGGATCCCCATGCTGTCCCATGACTTGCAATAGTAAAAATTGTTTTCCCATGCTCATTTAATGTTCTCCCAACTACCAATAAAATCATTTATCTGGACCTGACCATGTTTTAATAAAAATCACCATCACGTCTTCATCAAATTTTGGATTTCTTGATTGTTGTGCATTGTGCTCAAAGTCACAATTCCAATGGTACCAATTTTGCACGATTCCATTCGGAAAGATCGGAAATGAAAATGAAAATTTATGTCTTTTAAGAGATTTGGGTATGAAGATACCAGCAAGTAAATCTTGATAAAAAAATAATCCCTTCATATCTTGAGAAACTGGAAACTTCATCATTCAAAAACTAGTTTGATAGAAACTAGATTTTTGGGAGACCCTTCCCTCTTAATTTTAGATGATTTCACCCGTTGGATCTTTGGGAATTTGAAAGTTTCTTTGAAGAGGGAAAAATTTTGATAAAAAACAAATCCCTCTATATCCCTAAAAAATAGGCAACTCATGGTGTGAAAAATAGTTTATGTGAAACTATATTTTTTAACAATCCTTCCCTCCAATTTTTGTGCGATTTTGCTCACTGGAACCCCAAGAAATGAAGAAGTAGCTCACTGCCTTTTTCATAGATTTTTTTCATGTGATAGGGTAGAACTCGAGAAAAACCCAATCCTCCATATCCCTAAAAAATAGGTACTTCATGGTGCAAAAACTTGTTCACGCAAAAATAGATTTTTTCAACGATCATTTCCTCCAATTTTCACTCAATTTCGCCCACTAGAACCGTGAGAAGTGGAGAGGTAGCTCACTGATTTTTTCCAATACCATGTCATAATGATAATTAATGGAGCTTGAAATTTTTAGGTCTTATTTTTTCTCCGGTTCTTTATGAAATAAATTCCATTGTGATAGCTTTTTTCTTTTTGTCTCACCGGGTGAAATTTCTCTTCAACTGGTTCTTAGGTTTGACGGAAGTTGAGCTTTGTTTTCTTCGTGGATTTGGAAGTGGAATTTATTTGTTGTGATACTTACTTTATGTGAATGGGAGGTTTAAATATGAGCTTTTAATGTCCTTCAAAAGAGAATAAATCAGCAACATAATGTTTTTCAATGCATACCTTTGTTCGCAAGAGTTGTTTGAATCTTCATTTCATAGTAATGGAGGTATCTCGAAGAACTCCTTCGCTCTTCTATTTGATTCTTCAATCCTATGACTCTTTAACTAAATATATTCTTTCAAACCTTTGTATATCCATGGAGTGGAAGGTTTTGTTTCCATGATAGAGATGGTTCGAATAACAATGGTGTCTTGAGAGGTGTTCTCTATAACTTTCTTTTGCAATGAAGAAACAAGTTAGAAGCGATAAGAAGCGATCGGAAGTTAGAAAATTTTCAAGTTTTGGAGTTGGATTTGGTCACATTTTCAATTCCTTGACATCTCTCAACTAAAATGGATATGAGGGACATTAGTTTCCATGGTGACCAAGATGGCGACATGTGGCGGTGATCGACGGCAGGGAATTTGAGCTCCTAATAGCACCCGAGGGCTGATCTCGACGATCCCCTGAAGGTTGCATGAGGTTTTAGAGATCATATGTGGGATGGGAAAATTTTTTCAAGGTTGATTTCCCTAACTTTTAGGGACATTAGGGACCCAAAATCCCACCGAGGATCCCGGAGCCGACATGTGTCCTCTCAAAATTTGGCCAACTCCCGAAGTCACTCTAAGAGGACAACTTGAGACAATATAACATGAGCTCGTGATGGACTATTTTGGTGAAATTCTATATGATCCTAACTAGAAATGGCCTTTTAAATCTAATGGTTATAATATTATGTCTTGATTCTTCCATTTGATCCCTGAAAAATTAGCTTTTGATTTGGTACACCGCTTATGCATCGAAATAATTGTTTGCACACCTAATGCACCAAAGTGTTGTGAAAAAAACAATTAACCATTTTTAGGTATTGGAATTATATTTCCTTTTATGTTTATTTTTCTCCTAACTCCATCTAGAGCTCCCAAAATCACCTTCCAAAGCTCAACGGTTGTTTTGGCTTGTGCACTGACTAGGTCTGTGAACCCTAATTTTAGCAAAACTTCCCCAACTTCTCCGAACCCTTCCATAATCTTTCGGAATCACTTCCATGATGTCCCATAACCTTTTAATCACCTCCACATCTATTTTGTATTTCTTTCTCTACTCCATGGGGTATCTTCAACCCTAGGAAGGCTAGTGATATCCCTTCCCACAATTGCCTATAGCTTACAACTTTTAATGAACTCCTAAAATCACCTAGGGGAATGAATGGACTTTCCTAAATCACCTAAGGGGGTGAGATAATGTGTCACTTGGACTGACTGGATAGATTCGGTGTGTCTTGGAATGATAGGACTTGAAAAAAATAACACATGGGTATAGTTGTCATGCTCAAAAATTGATAATTTCTTTGTTACAAATTTGCATGAAAACAACAAGAAGGTAAATAATGACACATGTCATTTAACAAAACAACTTTTTGGTAAAACGCGACCACAAGGAAAAAAATCATTTTGTCAATATCTTAATTTTTAATGTTCATGAAGATTGGTAGCGAGTTATCTTTTACTTATTACTCAATTAGTATTTTCCTTGATAGTGGTTATCAACCTCAATCTTTTACCACATTAGGGCCGAACACAACACTAATGATTCACAAGTCACATGATATGTACCTTCACGACTATATCACACCATAAGAACTCAACCAAACCATGAAAAGTAACATACATGGTGCACATAACATCGTACTTATAATGCATGCCCTTGACACAAAGTACTCACAATATAAGCGGACTACAACAACATGTAATTCAAAACAAGTACATATATAAATGTTTCACACAACTAGAGACAATAAATATAGTTACATAGTGTCAAAAAGGGGACAAAGAATATCCTCAATGAGAAACATCAATCCTCAACATCATAAAACATGACCAAACTCACATGAGTACACATAGATCAAATTACAACCACCATATACCTCCCAAAACATCACAACGCAACTCCATATACCTCCCAAAACATCACAACATAACTCCATATACCTCCCAAAGCATCACCAAAAACTACATATACCTCCCAAGAATCACAAAATAATCTCCATATACCTCCAAAAGCATCATAAAATAACTACATGTACCTCCCAAAGCATCACAAAGCAACTCCATATACCTCTCAAATCATCACAAAACAACTCCATATACCTCTCAAAAATAAAATAAAGATATATTTTCCTTTTTGCTCCCCAAAAGAGGTTGGTCACCCTATGGGTGTGGGCACATAAGCTCCAAACACCTTTAACCCAAGTGACATAATAATGTGTGGTTTAACAACCCGCTAGTTATCTTTAACTCCTTGGGAATAGCCCCATTCAACAAAGCGGGTCCATAGGTTCAAAAACTCCATGGTGCATCCCATGACCCCATTCCATACATTATGTCCTTAAAACCAGCATAACAATCTATTTCAAATGCCAAATGGAAAAAATCCCAAGCCTTAGGCTAGGCTATAAAACCTTTACACATGAAAAGAAAATTTATAACTAAGTAAAACAAATGGCCAAATAGCCATAGTTAGTGCAAAAATCTTCTTGTTAGTGCAACAACCAAATAAAATGCTAAAACTATATCAACATGTCAATCAAGAAAGTTGGTGGTTCTAGCAAGAAAATATGTTCAATTTATGAATAAAATACGTATATAGAAATAACACATCACAATAAATATGTGTCCTTATATGGCCATCAAAGGGGTACTCAATGAGTTGCTAGCACTCAGACATCAATCCTTAGCTCGTAAAATAACATATCAAATAATACAACTGTCATCATCTCTATTTGAATCATCCCTCCACCACTTCCACAAGGTTCAACATAGTCATAACTACACTTAGGTTGAATCCATATGATAACCATATAGGGAGAGACAACGATGTATAGGTAGCCATCTACTGAGCCTAAGGTGTCTATGAAACACAATATGCATCACACCTGTTGAGTAAGTGTCATACATACCAAATGAAAAAAGTTGGTTTTCACCCTATGTAAGACTCCACTTCCTATCTCGTACTTGGCTCAAGTGACTGGTTAATGGCACACATTTCCTCACTCAAAACATACACATTTTACCAATTTCTCTTAGATTTGGTTAGTGTAGGGTTCACAACATAACACATAACTACATCACTAACACAATGTTGATTCACACATATTAACCATAACATCTTGCGCATTGTATATATACAATGTATAACACAATCATTACTTTCATGGGTTATGATACATCACATTACCACATAAAACACCCAAAGTGCAATCAGCAACTGTGCAATAGGGATCATCCATTCAACGTATGGCCCTAAATCACAACATGAACCATCACATATTACATGAATTATACGTATAATGAACATAGTGAGTAACATTACAACATAAAATCAATTGCTATATAACATGAATAAACACAATTGAACACAACATGGTGGCAACATCACGATACAATTCAATTCACTATACACAAATTATGTCTTGAAACACATCAAAGCACGCCTACATACCATAGAATAATAAGAAACTCCAACACTTTGCAATCCACAATAACATTCTTTTCACACACAACAAGATGGTACATCACACATGAATTTTCATTGAATCCATGAAAAGGAGAGAGAATACTCACATCACAAGTACATCAACATAATAACAAATACGCACAAGTGACATGCACAACATGTGCGTTCATAATGTCATAACTAAAAGGTTGGTTACATGGCAACATATCTCACATTACTCTTCCAATATCCACCACCACCATGTAGAATCTTCACAATTCCAATCCATCCTAGAGGTTTGAGAGCATGAACCTCAGCTCTGATACCAAATGTAACACCCACAATTTACACACACAAATACAATACTAAAAATACTGAACAATTTTTTTTTTTTACTTACATTGTTATTTACATGACACCACATGATAACGCAAGGTATCTCTTAGGACAATGCATAACACATGAGATGCTTGCACAAACCTTATCCCATATAGATAACATGAATATTACATGATGCACATCAAGGCCACCTTTTCCCAAATGACAAGACACAACACAATGATTCAACTACATTATGATTCCCGTATAGGCACCATCCATGACAACACTTTCTCGGTTGCATATTTATTACATTCATATTTCAATATTGACCTTATTTTCTTGGAAGTCACTTATCAATTATTTTATAACTAGATTGCATTATCTTTACTTTATTTAACATTTCACTTGTAGTTATCCCACCTAATTTTTCTTGTTTCCCTCATCACACAAGAATGATGTATCCTGGTTGTTGGTATGAAGATATGTACATACATGATCCTTTTAGTGTTTGTTCCAAGGATTCATTTTCTAAGTTGCATGTTTGATTGCATTTTCCATTTATCTTAGTTGCGAAGGGAGGTTCTCGAGAAGCAAAGAAATTTTATTGATTCAAGAGTAGATCGATTACGCATTATTTCATATTATAAATTTAGTTCTAAGGTTAGTCTATTTATTTTTACATTATTACAACTAATCATGTGTCCCATCTACTTCACTTAACTTGTTAGTCATCAAGGTACTCTTGTGAGTATGATTTCACACTCCACCAGGTTTGGATCCCTAGATAGTTAAGTATTAGGTATGTATTACAAGGATACATTCAATTATAATTTTACACACCTTACTATGGTCATAAATAGAGCAATTGAACACCCTTATCTCCAACAATCATCATGAAATCTAGGTACATTCAATACTTCTTTTCAAGATAGAACTCGTTTTTGAGTTGGGTTTAAGGGGATTCACACTCAATATTCTCTTATGGGGTTAACTAAAACATTGGATCCACTTGAATCATTTTCATTCATATTAAAAAAAAATCATTCAATTTGATTTAATTAAATTTTTAAAATTTGTTGTGTGACCCATTTATTAATAGGGACATTGATATGCTCATGAGACTACTAGTCCTTTCCCTAGGGATTTATGTCAAGAACATGATTACATGATTTCACACCATACATTAAAAATAAAATAGGACATGATGAAGTGGTTCATTGTTTGCTAGTAGTTCCACAACCCGTGGTTGTCACCTAGCCCGATATGATTTGCATACATAAGGTTGGTGTCGACATGGAGGTGGGGTTGTAGGTGTTCCCGACATCATACCATGCTTTGGAGTTAGGCCGAGACAACATGGTTGAACGGTCACCCGTTTTAAATTTAAACAATGCATTAAATGCCCATTGGGATGACTCTGATCAGGTGTCAGTAAAAAGTTCAGAGATTAATGATAGGAGAATGAATAAAATGTTAGGTGAACGGTAAATAGTTGTCCACCAAAATAAGGGTGAGTTTTAATCAAGTAAAAATGATTTTAATGTCATGTGGGATAGTTGTATGCAAAGTAGGATAGTGGACGTAATGGGTCTATTGGACTATGGAGGTGTGGGTTCATTTTCATCCCTTGAACCTTTTGGAACATTATGGAAAGAAGGCAAACTTATGGTAGATATTGGGCCTTACTTGACTGATAGGGTTAGGTGGACCAAGTTCCTTTCGTATAATTATATGGTTGGGTGATCGAGCATGTGCTTCGTAGCCATCATGGCTCTTGATTGACTTTGTAGTGCCTCCGGGTTTTTCCTTTATTGTATGTGTTTTATCTTTTCATCCCCCTTGATGGATTTTCTTAGATCATCTTTGTGTCTTTGGTTGTTGGTAGAGGCCTCTAATTTTGAGCTTATTTGTTTTATATTCTCTTCCTTTGTACTCGGGGTTTTTTTGTCCCCCTAAAACCAAATTTTATTACCCTATCTAAAAAAATGGTTAATATTTACATTAAAGTCTACATGAAGTGGATTTTGTTCTCACCACAAGACAAAGATAAATGTGTTATAAGAATGATACACTTTTCACCCTTCTCAAAGCACATCATCTTATGGTTACATGTTCACAAATTAATCATAAATTAAAACGTGGTTAAGTTTCACAAATAACTCTTAGTATTGCATCATGAAACCCAAATCACAATTGAGATTGGGTATCGAGTTCATTAATGATCCCAATTCTTAAAAGTGGCTTCAAGGCTAGTTTGAAACCTTCGCCACTTAACATGTGTGTCGGTCCAAGAGGATTTTACACTATGTTTAATGTAGGTTTCCCAAGGAGTGTTACTCAAGATAAAACATTTTCCTTACTACACACACGATTACCAATCCTAGAAGGGGACCACATACTCAAGATAAAGTTTTACCATGTCACTCCTAACCATCGGGTTCACAACGACGTTGCTAAGAAAATAGCATATGATGAAAAACTAATACTTGGGATCTTATTTACCTAAGATAGAAGGTCCCATTGAGTGTAAATATTAAATTCATTCCAAGGTCTTAGTTTTTTATGTTGAAAGGGAACACACAAAAAGCATAGTTATGCATGAATTTTATACTAGGGTTAACTATTTTGGTTAGATTTCCTTATTACATTTTTAAAGTCATAAACACCACACACCAATTATTTAATCATCAATTGATCACTATAATTGCACTAGAATGTATTAAATTCAATTTCATTTATCCAACTTTTACAATACACATTTTGGAATCAAATAAGACCCATGTTTAGATGAATGTTTCCCTTAAACACTAACATCTTAAAAATATTACAAAACTTAATTAATAAACCTTTTAATACTTTGCAAATGTTAAACTATACTCTATAATATCATTTAACATATATATATCCAACCCCCTTTTCTTACCATATGTAAATCAAAATCCAAAAGAACACCTATAGTTAAATGAACATTTCCTAAAGCACCCCTAAATCTAGCATCTTTATAATATTACCAAATTTAAATAATAAGTATTTATTGTAACATAGAAATACATAAAAATTTATTTCCATTAACATACATGAATTAAAATAATATACAATGAATCAAAACCACGTCATTTTTCCATCTTACTTGCATCCTGCAAAACCATGTGAGCATGAAATCAACAATAAATCATTGGCATGGCATCCACCTAAATCTAGCATAATTAATTTTTTTGGTTTTCCATTTACATGATCATAAAAATACACATGCAACAAGAGAGGGTTAGGGGCATATAATCATTTCATTTCATTCCATTCCTTAACTAAGGGAGGAGAAAGAGATAGGGAAGAGAGAGAAACATTGCTTTTCTAAAATTCAAATTTCACACAATAAGCCACAAGATACGAGTTTCAAACCCTTATCTATAAGTGTTAAGAGCTTCTCATGTCTATTTTCTAACTTGGTTAGGGTTTTACATTCATTCTTATCATTTTCCCTCCTAGTTGTGAAACGTCCAATTTTGACTCAAAGGCTAAGAAAGTGTGTTCAAAAACTATCTTCGATAAGAAAATTCACGACGGGAAAATTCCTATGTGTCCACCTATATACCAATAATCCACAAGGATTGATGGAACCTTTAAGCTGGAAAATGGTTTTTGGAGCCACCGGTCGTGTCAGGTCAAGTTCCAACAAACACCAATTTTAGCTCGAGGGCTAAGAAAACCTCAACCAAAATTTACCTTCAATAGATGAACATGCAATGGAAAATTTCTTACATGCTCTCCTATATATGAAGAATTTACCGAGTCAATAGAAATAAGTCTTGGAAAACGAGTGTCAAATGACAATGAGTTTTCTAGAGCCACCGGTCGTAGTTGAGCTAGTTTGACCTAGTCAAACAATGACTGAGGCCTATAACATGCCTTTTCCAAACTATCAATAAGAGTGTTTTTCTCCAAACTGAAGCTTATAAGCAATTTTTAGTAAAAATACTAGAGGTTTGCAAAGGTGGATAGGCATTTCATTGCTCAAGGTTCGAATGGTGGTTCAGAACACAAGCAAACTTTTTAGTTTTGGTAAATCCCTAAAAGTGTGAAATGGAGTAACAGGATCCTAGCGGTGAAAGAGCGTAAATGATAAAATGATGTCAAGCTAATTCTTAATGCAACTCTCTACATAACAAGGAACACATACGATGCTTGACATCTCTTTTATGGGGCTTAGAGTGTTGTTTTGCAAGTCTCTAGAAATTGTGTTTTTCTAACTTTGCAAGGTAAACAAAATGGTTGTTTTAGTTAACTCATCTATCTCTCACCAAAACCAACAGACATGAGCACCAAGTTTTGACACCCTGGGTTTAGAAATGCATGAGGTTATGGTCGTGACATGGTTGAGGGTCAAATTGTAATTCAGTAGAAAAATCACGAGGTGTTGTTTTATTGATTACACTAGTCATCTAGTTAAAATCTCCTATTCTTTGAGAATATAATAATTTAATATTTTTTTATATCAAGTGAATAACCAAATTATATAAAAATTATAAAATATAAAGGTAAGGAGACCATTCTTGAGAAGAAAATGAATCAAAAAAGTTGTGGAGCTCGATTACGTATCTCCACAACGAATTTTGTCATGCGGTTTGCATGCACAAAAAAATCCACCATCTAGTTAATAATTCTTTTCCCAAACAACCTTTTCAAGTGCTTTACAACAAATTCTTCTTCCAAAGTAAAGAGGTTTCTAACAAAGAGCACAAGAAGAACTCCATGCACCCCTATTTTACGAGGTCGATGCACCAAATAATTTATTTTGTAACATTGTTTTTAGGGACACTCATGTCAAAAATACCAGGCATATCCACAACATTTAAGACTCATCCATCCTTCAACATTGTTTTATGTATCTTGCACTCTTTTGCAATAGAGGAAGCACTTATACGAGATGTAAAAGCATTGTATCAAAGGAGTGAATTTCTAGTTGAAATCTTACAAACTTCATTTCTTGCCAATCAAAACTAGGGTTGTGTATGTCTTTGAATAACTCGACATCATCACGTCCTCCTAATATTATTTCCATCATTCCAAACTCTAGTAGCATTGTTGAAAAATTTATCTCATCATGTGCTCCTTTTAATTTTTCCAAATTTTTAACCTCTACTTCTACAATTGAAGAACTTACATCCTCACCTCCTTCTTCCATCATTAAACAATTTTCCTTCTCATCTCTACCGCTTACTTCATCCACCTCCACTTTCGTCATTGAACAATTTACCTCCTTGTGTCATTCCATTTTTTTGGGCCTCTTCATCCTCCAATTCCACAATTGAATAATTTGGGTCCTCTCCTCTTATTTTATCCACCTCACCAAAGATCTCGCATCTACCATTGAATAATATATCAACCTTCACCCCCCCAATTTTTTTTCCACCCTTCCAAAATCTTTTTGAAGCTTACAATTTCTACTTCCAAAGCATTGACCGATATAACACCTCCTCTACTCCTCATCCCATGCTATCCTGGAATGTTCAACTAATAAGATGAAAAAACAACGAAAATACCTTTGCAAACAATCATAAAATAAACTTTTCTTCATTTACAAGGAACTACTGATTTAATAATTCCTCTATCTTTTATGTTTTGATGGATGTCCATACCCTATTCCAAAGCTCACTATTTGAAATAGGATGGGAAAATGTAACTGATCTAGTGTGAGACCCATTGCTTACATAGATAGAATAGTGTGACAAGATCGTGAAGGTCCCCATGTCTTCTACATTTCAAACACCGATTAATTAAATCCACACCACCACCACATGTTTACTTGGCATGCTTTGAGAATGAAGTGCAGAATTTCCTCCGAAAATTACACCCACTCCAATACACTCCTACTTCACGCTTCCCTCACTACCACTATCCAATTTCTACTAAATTTACAACATTGAATGGGTTTTAACGTGGTTAAATGTTCTAGATCTCAAAATAAAGTGTGGTTACAATTATGCAGGGAAAATTGATAGGTCATAAATTTTCCTGTCACACGCCAAGTTACTCCCACGTCCCTATCCACACCCCTCCACCTTATCTATCACTTCCACCAAGCACTCCTAATCAATCCCTTCATACGTTTTCCCCACCTTTGTTTTTCCATTTTATTAACATTTAAAGGTGGCACACGATATCGAGTTCATTTATGATCCCAACTCTTAAAGGTGACTTCCATGGTTAATTGGTGATCTTTACCACTCAACACGTGTGTCGGTCTAAGAGGATTTTCCACTATGTTTAATGTTGGTTTGCAATAGTACTACCTTAAGAGGAAAAAATCTCCTTACTACACACACAATTACCAATCCTATAAGGGAACCACATACTCTAGATAATGTTTGACCATGTCGTTCCTAACCATCAAGTTTATGACTATGTAGCTATGCTACAAGCTATGAAAATAGACTTGGGCTTGAGATCTTATTTACTTAAGCTATAAGGTGTATTTGATTGTAAATATTTAACTTCAATCTAATGTTTTATTTTCTTCTATGCTAAGAAAAATCATGTAAGAGGGTAGATATGCCCAAGTTTTAAACTAAGGTTGACTATTATATTTAGGTTTCTTTTCTATGTTTCTAGTTAAATAACATAACAATCTAGGGATTTCATCATAAATTTAACAACAAGAAAGCAATATAAGATGTAAAATTCAATTTCATTCAAAATATTTATCCAACTTTTACAATACAAACTTTGGGATCAAATAACACCCTTGTTTAGACAAATGTTTCCCTAAACACTAGCATCTTAAATATATTACAAAACTTCATTAATAAAACTTTCAATACTTTACAAATTTTTGAATTATCCTCTACAACCTCATTTGACATATATATCTAACCCCCTTGATTTTAATGCAAAGTCACCAAATCACAAATTTCCAAAACAATCCTTTCCACTCAATATGATAAAACAAGTATACTAACTTTATTAATTTCTAGAAATAGGTATTAAATCATGTTCATAAAATTGATCATAATATTTCCTTTCAAAACAGTTACCATAATTAGAAAAGGTTCATTTCTCATTTATATATAGAAGTAATTCAATTTTAAATTCAAAAATCAAATATTTCATTCAACCTTCTTCAATCAAAAGAATATATGCAAATTTTTATACATCTTCCCTCTTTCATCTTTCACGAAGTCCATCTGCAAGATTGTTAACATTTGTCAGTTCATACGAATTGAGAATGATGGGCACTCAATCTTCACAACAACCTATTCTCACTTAGTAATTTCATAAAATGAATGTTGATTTTAACTATAATTATGCTAAGGTTCAAAAAGTAACATTTATCCTAAACATCTTATAACCATCAACATAATTAATACAATATAAACTAAGTACCTTATTTAAGTAAGATCCATGCAGACAATAACTTTAAAATAAATTCAAGTAAACTGGTCAAAAATAACTTAGGCAACAATCCATTTTCAGCTATGCAAAAATAGCTTCATACCACAGTCATATATATGTGTGTGTGTGTGTGTGTGTGTGTGTGTGTGTGTGTGTGTGGGAGAGAGAGAGAGAGAGTGTGTGTGTGTGTATACAATATACATATATACATACATACATACATACATATATATATATATATATATATATATATATATATATATATATACACACACACACACACACACACACACATACATATATATATATATATATATATATATATATATATATATATGATGTTTAATTGATCAAAGTATAGATGGTAGGTATGGTACTAAATTCTAGAACATATTATTATTACTTAGATTAATCCTAATTGTTATATAAGTTACAAATTATATACATATATAATTTGTAACTTATATAACAATTAGGATTAATCTAAGTAATAATAATATGTTCTAGAATTTAGTACCATACCTACCATCCATACTTCGATCAATTAAACATCATTCAACACAAGTTATGCATATGAATAACGTATTCAATTTCTAGCATAAGGAATAACTCACAACCTTCTCAAATATAGCAGCAAGGTATACATGGCCGATTAGGCAACTCAATAACTCATTCCATGTTGTCTAATGGTTCATTAAATCTTATGCAACATCCCATAAATATGTTCCTATAAGATAGTAGCTTCCTACTATGAAAGGGTAGAACTCAATATATCCTTCGTCACTAAGCGTGGAGATGTATATTCATTTGATCAATGATTAATCGTAGGGTAAGGCCCACAGTGAGCTCTAAGAATAGGTTCACATTAGATGAAAAAAATCTCATAAACTTATTAAGATTTAAGAATCTAAGAATACCATCAAAACTGAAAGAACATAACCATAGTAGGGAGCAAAAGACCATAATAAAGTATTAACTACATGAAGAAAGGTTTTTATACCATGTATAAATCAATCAACTTCCATAACCAGGTTCAACCATTACCAAAACTTGCATCGATTCAATGTTGACTCGAATTCGTTAATCAAACAAGCAAAACATGAAACAGTTAATAGATACCCATATCGACTTGTATGAGCCTAAGGATCGATACATCACTAAAACCAGTAAGAAGGTCATGAAGCATCTAAACTTTATGCAAAAATTAAGGTAAGTCAAGACAGAAGTTACAACTTACATCCAATCAATATCTATTCCAAAGTGTCACTATAGACCAATTCGACATACCAAAACCCAAAATCAAGCATAGTCTATAAAAAAAGGTTTCGACAATAGTTGCATAATTTAAGATCTACAATACTAAGGAATATAATCTATGTAAATCATTTATAAATAGACTTCATACTCATTTTTATATATCAGAAGAAAATGAATACCCAGTTCGACTTACGGTGGGTGAGTACTTTTAAACGAATAACTCCATTACGCATTAATGGTTTATACGTAAATTGGATAAAGTTGTTTAAGCCCAGTATAGCCATAGCAATATACGACTTATATAGATCGAATTGATTCGATCTCCATATCCTTAAGGCAATTTCTCATAAAAGGATAGCAAAAAATACCCAATACACGTTCAGGGTTTAAGAAACCAAGGAAGTAGAAATAGATAGTCTAACCCTGCTTCAAACCATTTGACAATAATTTTCCAGGTTTGGTATTGTTTAAGAAAACAAACACAAACCCATCTCATGGATATATTCCTACAATATCACATTACATTCATTTTGCAAGAACATGGGTATGAACATAATAAGAGATTCATCCATTTAAGCAACACCCAGAACCCTATAAGTTATACTATAACTTTGTAGTCATTTCAAGTAGTCCAGGTGGAAGAATGAAGAAAACACACAAATATCCAAGGTT
Source organism: Taxus wallichiana var. yunnanensis (assembly GCA_018340775.1). Classification (NCBI taxonomy): domain Eukaryota; kingdom Viridiplantae; phylum Streptophyta; class Pinopsida; order Cupressales; family Taxaceae; genus Taxus; species Taxus wallichiana. The sequence continues at coordinate 268,267,034 of CM031240.1, forward strand.
CAAATAAAATATACAAATCCCAAAACCATTAAAACTAATTACAATAAAAAAACAACGTTCCTTTCATGAAGGCATTTAAATAGAGCATATAATTTTAAAGAGAGGGTTTATCATGCCTAGAGAGCTCTTGAAATCTTCTTTAAGCTCCTAGGATTCATTTCCAATGCTCACATACTCCATTTGAAATAGTGAGATATCTACCTATACCCAATCTTATTCTCCAAACAACAACATAACAGCAACAGGCATTGGTATCCTCTCAGAGACAATTGGACCCATTTCATTTGCAAATACAGGTCAAGATCAATAAATTTGTGGCTGTTTATGCTTCCACATTTTTCATACATGTCAAACATGATCATTGGAACTACAACATCTGACAAAATTCCTCTATCTTTATGATTTTTGAGACGTCCATACCCTGCTCCAGCGCTTGTATTTTTGCACAATACAGGAGTATGCGGAAAAATGTAAACTGATCAAGGTAGAGACCTATTTGTTACATAGGTGAAACAGTGTCTGTTTCAGTGAAAACCCAGGTCTGCTACACACTATTGTGTCCTTCCCTGGTTGCAACTATCCAAAGACTACTAAATTTTCAACGTCGACTCGAGTTAATCCTTTTGATCTAAAATTAAATGTTTGACTTGTTACGCAAGGAAAGTTACAGGTCTGGGAGGCTTGTTTAAGATTCGTATGGATGTGAAATTCCTTGACTCGTTAGTTTAGATTCTAGAAATATCATTAGGTCGAGCGCACCATATCTAGATAGGGGGACCTCCATAGTTCCCAATGAACCAACTTTTGCTTTGGTTGAGGGAACCCATGCCCTGCTCAACTGACAGGCCTGCCACACCCCATCAAACTCTCCCAGCTAATTTCGTATCGTCATTTCCTCTCTGCCGCCAAAATTTCACATCGCCCATTTTTATTTTATTTATTTAATAATTTTTCTTTTTGATGTGGGCACTAAAGACGGATAATGCATCTCGTCGAACACCATCGAGACAACATTTGACTACATTGAGTCGAACAATCCAATTATGCTAAGATAACCATCTAATATGGTTAGATGACCAAACAGGTCCATCCAATAAGGTAATGACAATTGTCTAACCTTACTAGGACATCCATCCAATATAGGTTAGGTGACAGACAATATGCATGTGACAGACATCCAACCATAATAGACGTCTGTCCTATTCAAGTTAGATGGTTGACCACTAGTATTGTGTTGTCTAACACGAAACTCGTCTGACCACGGAGAGACACTTGTCCAAAACCCATCACACTATAGGAAACCATTTAAAACAATGCCCTACGAATTCTCCTTTGTGACAAATCGATTTTTCATAGATTCATCATCATTTCAAAAGTCCATTTCGGAGATTCACCACCAATTCTATAATAATTTTTTCGAAGGGGGTCTTAAAATGAACCCCGCTCTTCATTTTATGTTCTTTCACAATAACCTCTTTATCTCCCATTCTCATTCAATATACTATCTAATCAACCTTACAATGTTCCACACAACTCAAGTAAATATAGAAGCATTCATGAAAAAAATATTGAATATAGTGTCACGACAAATATACATTCCCTTGAAAAAGACTTCAATAATTCCCCAATGACAACCTCCCCAAGATCTTGATGCAATTTTTAATGAATCTTTGAGGTACATGGCTTTTTTGGGAAAATATGAGTGGAGAGCTTTTAGATGTGATCAAATAGTTAGGATTCCAACTCTTTTATTCACTCTTATATTGCGGACACAAAGTGGTCATACCTTCACATTGTTATTCTGGTGCTCCCCAATTGATCCTTGTGATGCTCAACGATGGTGGATCTGAACATTGCTTCGAATGAAGGCTAAGATAGAATAGAAATTATGAAATGTCTTGATTAAAAAAATATAGATATTGAATATATACAAGAGACAATTGGTTGCGGTGAGAAAAATGGTTGCGGAGAAGTTAAACAAGCACATATGAAGGTTGACTTTCAAGAGACATCATTGACAATGTAATATTCCAACATCAAACCCTCGCCATGTTTCAATGTACTTACACAAATATTTAGCATCTTCCATGAATATTTCTTAGAAAAACACCTTAGGGTGCAAGACTATTGGTACATGTGATATAGTAATTGTGTCTTCTATTTTTATTTGACTTTGTGCCCATTATTTACAATCATTGTTTGTTCTAGGTATGAATGGCATCATAGAGGCTCTGCACATGTCCATGATTTTTATGGCTTAAAATGCACCCAAAATCGATACACTTTGGACTAGAAAAAGGCTCGCACATGTCCATGATTTTTATGGCTTAAAATGCACCCAAAATCGATACACTAGACTAGAAAAATACTTCACCTATAGACATTGCCAAGAAATGTCTTGATAGATACATGTTTGCTTGGAATCCTAGAGACAACTACATATAGTCTGAATTTATACATCGATCAATTCAAGATGACCCTTGTTTGTTGGAAAAATCTCGATTTATCTTCTTCTCCACTCATAGACCTTGAAGATCTATTAAATTTTTCCATCACCACACATAATGCTCGAGAATAAAATTTCTTCTAGAAAAACATAATCGGCTTCCATGACGATAGAATTCCTTGTGGAAGACCCAAACCGGTTCAACTTTGTTAGTTGAGGATGATGGAACAATTAAATACCTACCTTCAAGAATTGATGATAGGTTGAACATACATAACCAAATAATTCTATCTATTTGGAGATCGATGTTGACTATCGTCATGTTCTTTCTCGTCATGTTGTTCCAAAATACATTGTTAAATATGCTTCAAAGGTTAAGAAATGTTAAGAAACCTACCACAAAATGCTTTATACAATTTCAAGAGATGTTAACCCTAATTTTCCAACACAAATTTTCATCTATAAAATGTTCTCTAATAGTGTCTTTGAACATGAAATTAGTGCATAGGAAACATGCCACATGTTATAAAAATTGCCACTTGTTTTGTGTAGTCATTCCTTTATTTCCTCGAATGTGGGAAAGAATATCTTGAGGTGTGTTGCTAAATCAAAGTCCTTGATAGAAGAGGCAACTAAATTCTTTTATTTCTATAAGGCATGGACCGTAAATATGGAAACATTGTATCTTATTCAAATGGCTCAAGACTAGACCTATAAAACAAACTCTACTAGAGGTAAATGGAAGCTTCGAGCATCGTCATCTATTGTTCATGTATACCCAATAGTTTTTCATGTACTAGTAGCAAATTCAACGTCCACTCTTTTTTTGAAATGAAATCCTTTTATACAATCCCTTTCACATTATTTCTTCATATATTGGCACCACCCCTAAAGAAATTATTTCAACTTAGAACTTATTCAAGAACATTTACCAACCCCGATATGTTCTCCAATCTAACCCTTCCCCAAGAAATCCTCGGGTTTTCACTTGGAATTTGAGGAAATATCTATAGATTCTTATGATCATTTATACTAATGATGTCTTCTTTCACAACTCCACCCAATACATAACATGAGCTTTGACAATTTACATATCTTGGGTCACAAATACTTTGATATCCAACATAATTGGAACACTCATGGTGTTCCCCATTCCTTATAGGAGTTTGGTCCATATTTAATATAAATGCAAAGGATCGTATCAATATCTCTCATGATCATAGGTCCTCCTCAATACTTATTCCTAGATTTTTACCAAAGCAACAAAGGGCATTTGATATTTTTCCCACCATTTCTCACACAAAACAAATCTTCAACCATTGAAATTAATAATTCAAGGGATCACAAGGATAGGAAATTCATATCTCATTAATGTTATCAAGTCAACATTCACCATTGTTGGATGCACACTAAATCACTTCTTTCTTTTCTTGCACCTACTAGTGTTGTTGCATTAAAAATTTCAACATGAACAATACATGCTTGCCTCGGCATACCTATCTAAGAACTCAAGCCCTTAAAAGGGAAATATCTGTCATAATTTAAAGACTCCATCAAGCATGTTGAGTATATTATTAATGATGAAATGAGTTTCATTGGACCTAAATTTCTCACCAAAATTGAATTTCATCTTTAGGAAGCTTTTGATGTGGGAGCATAACTTGCAGAGACCATAACTTTTGATCGACCGTTTATATATATATATATATATATATATATATATATTATATATATATATATATATATATATATTCCCTATTAGCTATGCCACTAAATAGCTATTAAATTTAGAAACTAAAAGACAATTGTATTGTCTTGAAATTTTATAGGGTGGAAGATATACATTAGTATTATACTTAGGAAATCTATGCTTGTAAGGTTGTTGCCATTTTGGCACATTTTTGGGTCTAAATTCCTTCATCTAGTGGCCATTTATTTGCAAATCTATTTATGTTTGTTTTGGAGGTATTTAAACCTCTTGCTTGGATTCACATCAACTTTTCCCCATTTCAAGACATCAAAGTTTTGTAGTAGATCAATCATACTCATCAGTGACTTGGGCCAACTTTCACATATCATGGGTGTCCCCTTTTATCTGATTAATTCTTATGACATCACCCTTTGGAATGGATGCCATATTTTCATCTTATTCTGAGATAGTTTTCCGTCGGCATGGTTCCACCCAAGAAAAGGCTTCCTTCTATAAATTTATCTTAACATCGTAACAAAATTCCACACTTAGAGGAATGGGAACTCCTGATATCATGAAAATATTCCTTCTTCTTGCTGTAAAAATATAAAGATTCTATAACTCCTGCATTTATTTTCCAAGAATGACTTCGTCGACCATCACAATCTCAATATGCTAAAATATTTTAATCTTCCAATTGCTCATTTAGTTGCGTAAAGCACCCGGAGGATTAATTTTAGGGAATATGATGATGATCAATTCAACAAATGGCTATTATTTTAAAAAACCAATTTGTAATGCTTACAACTAACTTGTAGGTAGGGGTTGCTCTTGTAAATGGTTCAAGAAGAAAAATTGTCAACATTATCTACGACATTTCCTTAACACCTCGGGAATTTCCTTTATATGTTGTCATCAAATTTGAAAAATACATTGGGCCGAGATGGGATCCTTGAAATACCTCCCATGTTCTGTTCTACCTATTTCAGAGGGAATCGCAAGAAACTACCAATCAAAATGCATTGGGATTTGACTATCCAAAAGTCTTAGGGCCTTACTTTGCTGAAATCCACTTTGTCGACATTGGTGAAAAAGAAAGACAAGGTCTTACCTTTACTTCCATCTCTACAGTCCCTCCCTTGTAAACATATGCATTTCTCTTCCTTAATCTTTCGAACCAAGATTCATTTTAAGATATCCCCAAAAATATATATATATTTATATATATATATATATATATATATATATATATATATATATATATATTATTGGTGAATCTATGAAAATGACTTTTGAAATGATGGTGAATTTGAAGAAAATGGGTTTCAAACGGTTTGGCGAATCATTTAATAATTGGTTCGACTAGTTGCGATTTTTGACTAATAGTATATGTTGTTGGCTAATAGTATATGATGTCAGCCAAAAGCATATGTAATTTTTCAAAAATCATTTTTTAACAATAGCAATTAAAATGATCGGCTCGACGAGAAATTTGTCACAAAATATGGCGCAAATAAAAATTCAAAAAAATGATTTTTGTGGAAAAATGCGAGTTCACTAATTTTATATGGAAAAAAATTGATTTTTTTATATTAGAAGTTAAAATTATCATCTCAATGAGAAATTTATCCTCCCAAAATATGGTGTAAGAAAAAAATTCCCATCCTTTTTTTGTTTAACGAAATCATTTGAAAAATTCCACGGTTCGTAAGAATGGAAAATGCTACTAGCCGGTAGCATGAAAACACTACCAGTGATAATGTCACTAGCTAGTAGGATGAAAAAATGCTATCAGGAAATAATACCGTCAACTGGTAGCATGGAAAACACTACCGGGCTCTAATGCCACCAACTGGTAACATGGGAAATGCTTATGGAGGTTGCATAGAAAACTGCTACATGTTTGGTAATTGAAAACTATTAACATTTGGTGAAAGCATCATGCTTGACATGGGGTACCCTCATGGTGGAATTATATTGTATTACTACATTATGGTGAATTAATCATATATATAATAGTATATTATAACATAATGGTGAATATACCAACACTGGCCAACCCTTAGTGGAAACAATAAGGTGAAATTATGATCAAATTTATTTCTAACCCATAAAATTATGATGAACATGCTACCATACAAGAGTAAAAATCCCCAATTTCAAACATAAAAATCCTAACATTTGTACATATACGAATATTCACCCCTAAAATGAACCATGTTTTGAATGCTACTAAAAATGGACCGTTGCCCTCTACTTCATATGTGAAATAAAGAGGATGCTCGAATAAATGCTCTCACCCCTTCCCTCAACTTTTCATTAGAAAACTCCCATGCATAAATAATATGCTCTTCATGTTTCCTATTATAAATAATACATTTTTTTGGAATTCCATTTTTTCAATCGTTGTAACTATAATCACCTTGTTATACTTGAAAATCTACATATTTTTACTTTTTTTTTGACAAGTTTGGTTTTGCACCTTCTCCCATATGTTTACCAATCGTTCACATTATAGCTTCTTTCCTACAATGTTAAATTTTAAAGAATTTTGGTTGAATTCCTCCACTATGTTTTCCTTGAAACAACCGCTTTTGTCATTGTCATTGAACTTCTTGCATGCAATTGATAGTATTTATAAAAATCAATAACTCAATAAACTAAAAAACATAATTGTAACTTTATGAGTGGAAGTGGTATATAATAATACAACTATTCTCTTGATTATATGCTTAACAAAATATTATTCCTTTTTGTACTTATGAGAATTCTTGTTCGCCATGCCACATGATAAGCTCACATTGACTTTAATTAATATAAATAGAAATAAAATGCGTATGTGGAAAGTATATAACAGAAACTTCGATTGGATTGTCCCTTTAAAGTGATGCTTTTAGTTGTTTCCCCTTCCATCCAATAAAATAGATCGAAAAATAAAAAACACTTCATACCACCAAGATATTAATTTTTGAAAGGGATTTTCCCTCATCGCTTTAAACTAGCACTTGTACTAAAATAAGGTGCAATGTTATGCATATAGTAAAAATATGAGGGTTTGTTGAGTTGTTGTAGTGATTTCAAGATGCATAGAAGATGTATGTTTGGTTTGGGCGATAAGGCATGTAAGGATGTAGATTTAACGAAGCAATTTCAAGATTCATTAAATAGGCATTTCCAACTCAGGTCTTGGGGCAATAAACATGTGTATCCTATAACAAATTAACCATTATGTTGGTCATAGGGCCATTTACATTATGGTTTCAGCCCTATTGGAATAAGGATTATAATATATTACGTGGGACCATGTCAACCAACCAAGGTGGGATTGATTTTTTGATTGATTGCGGATGTTTAGAGGTGTAGAAGCAATTTCAAGATGCACCAAGCCCAGAGGACAAAGCATGTTCATCATTACCACCACCGGTGGCATCGTCCCAAGCTAAAGACAAAGGAGTGGGGTTGTATTTGGTCCATATCATGTTCATGTGCACTAGCTATAATATTTGATGTTTTTTACAATTTGTAAATTAAATTATTTTTATTATTTCAAAGATATTTATAGTAATATAACTTGTATCATATAAAATTATTTTAAAAAATTATTAAACATTTTATAAAAAAATGTTTGATATAAAATACTTATAACCCATTAATAATAAAAATATATATTTATAAATTAAATTATTTGTGTTTAAATTAGAAAATACATAAATTACTTGAGCCACAATTTCAAACATTTTAAGATTTAAAAATAAAGTTTGAAACAAGTATATATTTCACAAAATGACGATATATCATATACTTAATGTGTGTGTGTGTGTGTGTGTGTGTGTGTGTGTGTGTGTGTGTGTGTGTGTGTGTGTGTGTGTGTGTGTGTGTGTGTGTGTGTGTGTGTGTGTGTGTGTGTGTGTGTGTGTGTGTGTGTGTTGTGTCTAATGTATTACAATCTAGTGGATGTTCTTAGTGGTGAACTCAAAAACTCTTTATTTTTGAATATGTATTACTATTTTCACTATGTTTAGATTTGGGATTAAGATTTACACATAACCAAAAAGGAATAAAATAAAATCTAAATGGGGTTATTCTGATTAATTAAATTCCAACATTAACCATTAAATATCAAAATAATGCATTAATACTTGCAACAAATGTACATGATACAATACAAGTTCATAAATACATGAGATTGAGTGCATTTAGCTGATTAAAATTGATTATGGGAAAGTCTCGGGTGATCTAAATGATGTAATAGGGGATATAGACTTTAGAGTGCTTTGAAACTAGAACTGACACTTGAACATTCCCTGGCTAGGACCATGAAGTAGGGCGGAACGTCCATACAATATTTGTATGATCTTGACCACGATCAAAACTATGATCTCAGTAACTTTATGGGTTTGATGCTTGTTTATATTTTTCACTTTCTGTCGGTCACACTTGGGGAACCTAAAAATTATCTTCTCAACATTGTAAATTATATCCATAGATAGAAAGATGTACAAAAGAAACATTAGTTGGGTTGTTGGAACCAATGTTCGGCGTAGACATTGGCACTAATCTAAAGAGGCATTAGACCACACGTCATTCTCCACCTAGCATGTGATATCTAGTTGTAGTGGAATCAGATTTGACATTATTTCTTTAACAAAGTCTGACTTGAGTTTCTCTCTTGCCAATATACTTGAGTAAGTGACTTTGAGTTTTTACGAATGTAGGAAGTAGTAACCTAGACCTAGCAGAAGCTTTAGAATTGTAGATATTATTTCCCTAATGAATGTGGAGAGGTATTTACGAGGTGTGGGGAGATTTGGGTTCCGTTTTTCCTATTTTTTACAATAGGAGTTAATAAGAGTGTTAGGTTCTAAATGAAGTGAATTTTATATTCTTATATATGCTTCTGAAGGTTATTTAAGTTATAAAGGTCAACTAAGGAGGAGTAAATTACTTAAAGAATAATATGCAGCTGAAATTTCAGGAAAAAATGAGAGAAAGGAAAAAGTGTACGCTAGGGTTAGGACCATCTGCACAAAATGACTATCTATGCAAAATAACAACTCCCCCAAATGCATCGCTTGTTGATGGGGTATTCGGTGTGATTTCACAACATGGAGTTGTTCCCAAAGTGTGGGACTTTGCAATCGAGAAATATCTCTAGAGAAAGGCCAACTTCTTATTCCTAAATCTATCACCACACGCCCAATTGTAGAGAAATTGATCTAATCCTACCCTAATGCTTTCCAAGGAGACAATGATAGAAGGATTGCAGGAAAATTAATCTATTCTAACTTGAGGTGATGCACCAATAAGGAATGTTGAAATCTACAGTTGCATGGGAGTGAAAATAAAAAATCTTAAAGAGGGTGATTATACACCACATATCAAAACAATTGTTACAAATCAATTCACCAAATAAAAAAACCATTGAAGCATGTAATAACAATTTAACAATGCAAAATAAGCAAACTGTAATGAGAGATCAGATAAGACATAATAAACACAAAAGAGGGTTGATAATCATCCACATATCTATTTATTTCTCCAAAAGTTGATCACTGCATTACATAGGGGAAAGGCATAAAATTTTATTACAATCTCAATGGAAGGCTTGTGCTCCTAAAGTTTCTCATAGACAAGAAAGAAGGGAGGGGAAAAGGAAAAATATCCAACCTTTTGAAATGGGCCCCTCCTTACAATTTATAGAGGAAGATTTGAAGAGAGGAGATAGAGAAAAGAAACCTGAAATTACCTCTATAACATATAAAAAAATCTTTGTTTCCATAAATGAGTGTGGAGGATATGCAAAATCTTTGTTTCATTAATGATACCTCCTTATGCAAAAAAAAAACTAGCTCTAATTTCTCATGGGTATAGCTCCTACCCCGTAAAAGTTCACCATGGATTCTCACCCACCAAACCCATTAATTTCCTATCTCAATCTATTTCATGTTGTAGATCTCGAGAATATATTTCCAACAACTATAATTTCACACAAAATGGTTAAAAATGCTAAAGTTATGCAGTTGAAAATGGGTCACTGTTTTTGTCTTCTCCTACCCATTGAGCTAGTTACTCCACCTACTTGAGCTATGCATTCAACACAACTTGCCCCTTTCATACCACCTCTTCCATCAACTTTCTATCCAACTCGGCATGGGATCGAGCTTTAACACATCCACCTACCACCCAGACTCACCAATTAACTAGCTCAACTACCAATTCATGACTTGGCGGGTCGTTTGACTTCATTTTTTGGCGAGAGTTCATTGTTTTCATGGTTTTCGGACCCCTCCTTTTAAGACATTTAGCAGCTCAATTTCAAAATTTAATTGCTCGAAACCCCAAGTCAACTCCCAAAAGGCAAGATTTCCAAAGTCTAAATTTCTCAAGCTTCGGGATTCTTCATTTTCAGAAATCCTCGACTCACCATTTCTAATCCTCATCCCCACCGATACCCAAAACCATCTCGTTGTTGACCACTGAAAGGGAGTTAGCTATGTTTTGGACTTTGCTCTCACATCATTTTAGAGTCTCCCACTCACCAATGTATGAAAATTTTCCCTAAAACCACAAAAGGGGTGGTTCCCAAAAATGTATGAGTTCGACCTCCATCCTGACTTGTTAAATCGAAGATCCTTCTGCGGTCAAGATTTTGCATGAAATTTCCCTAGCTCCTGTCGATCTCCACTCTCCATGACCTACTTCCAAGGCTCAAACTTGAGCCTTCCCTTTCGCATCCTTAGCCAATATCTTTTTCTCATGAATCAAGCTCTTCATCCGTGACAAGTTGAATTAACCCCATGGTAGACTTCATTCAACTTTCCAACCAATACATCAATACGTCTACCAAAAATGTCTTCGTATTCTATAGCTCTCTAAGTCAGGATTCTCTCCCGCGCAATGAGCAAGTATCCTTCTATGTCAGGCTCCTATTGCACTCTTAGCCAAATCAACCCTAATGACTTCCCCATGGCTCAATCCCTTCAAGCCTTAAGCTTTCCCATCTCATTTGACCTATTTGGTCGATCTATAACTCCATTTTGTGAACCGTTGAGCTCACTCGTCTATCCCACTTTGTGGGTTCGGGCTCGAGCCTCCCAATGTAAACATGCCCCATCATGTGGGGCCTCCATTGGCTAATACAATCCCGTATAACACCACACACCGACCATCAATATGACTTAGCTCACCGAGCTCCTCGGTGATCCCCATCTACTCAACCCTCAATGCAAGCATCGATCATTGAGCTATTTTTCTAACTCAGTGGCTAATAAGGCCCAAATGTAATTTTGACCCGCTAAACTCTCAACTTAGGAATTTTTGAATCTCTTATGTTCGAGAGCCTGACGAAGTCTTCATGTAAGGGATCTTGAGGCACAACATGATTTTTCCATATTTTTTCATTTTGAGGCCGAATGTGGGCCCGTTATCCAAAATTCACCCCCAAGGTAATTTTGATAACTTACACAATTTCTTCAGGCTTGAGAAAGTAGAAAGGGTTTGAGGCCCAAAATCAAGTTTTGAGGGATCCCTTAGCTTTTCTCTAACTTCCTATTGAAAAACAAATCCAAGCAGTTAGTGAAAATTTGCAAAACAAATTTTAAAAATGAAGTCAACGGCCTAGTTTTGTGTAATTTTGGTTTGGGGACTGTGGATAGAACCAATGCAAATTATACCATGGTTTGTCATACCTAATTTGGATTTGATTTACAAAGGAGGGAGTGTATTGTAGTTAAGTCAACTTCTATCATCCTATGCCACACAGTTCGGTCGGGCCACCAATTCCCTGCATCGCCGAAGTCGTTGATCAATGAAGGAGCTCAATACATTGCGAAAAAGTAGAAAAAGTTGGCCCAGGTCATATAGGAACACACGGGACAGCTAGAAAAAAGCACCTAAAATGCCAAAAAAATTGAAATAGCTGTAGCTAGTTCATTGCACAGTAAAGGTAGAAAATAATGTCCTGGACAACTAGGACACACGGACCCGAAATACCTACGAGTGAGTGGTGTGGAGAAGTCGGTGGTCAATGGCCCACCTAGCTCGGTGAATGATGGATGCGTGGGGATAGAAGATCCCAATCGATGACACAAAGAAAGGATGCCTTCTCGATCCAAGTCACTGAAGGGGACATGAGTTCCCCAAAAATCCTCAATACCCAAAACCCAAAAGTAAAGTGGAATGCCCGACACACAAACTTCAAATAGGCACAAACTTTGACTCAAAACTTAGATTTTCAAAAAAAATGCTGAATTTTTGAAAAGGGCATGACATCCTCTACGCCCGAGATCCAAAAATTAAAAGCTCATTCCCATAAAATTAAAAAAATCCACAGCGCAAACGTAAAATAGCTTATCACACTCGAAATGCCATATCTTGTACATTTCTTAATGAAATCATGTAAAATTAATCTTGTTAGAATCGTGGCTCCAAGCCCGATGCATAACAATCAAGAAATCTAGAATTTTATATAGATTTGGTAGATAATTTTGAGGAAAACTCACAAATTTTAGAACTAGGTTTTAAGCGGTAGTTGGTAGTGCAATTAAGAGGCATGATTATCATTTTCTCCAATTGTAGGTTATGGGACGAATGGGGAGCATTTCTCAATCGACACACCATCATTACACGTTGTTTATTACCTATTGAAAGTGGTTGAAATGTATATTTCAGATTTCAATCTTCCCTCTTCCAAACTCTATAAATTGGCATATTGGGCTCATTGTAAGGGGATGATAGTTTTTAGGTAGAAAAACTTTGTCATTTTGGTTAAATGTGAAGCCAATTTTCCTCGGCCCTTGTAGTGGACTCCTTGCATGGTGATCCAAGCCTTTACTTTGTAATAGATTGAACTGTGCATATCAATGAAGTAATAGATGCAATTTTGTGGATTTATCTCCACTTGCTATGTTTTTTACATTCTTCTTGGCCTTTCAACCTCATTGCAAATATATTTTGTTTATCTTATGCTCTTGCAAGGATTCATTATCATTGTGTGTGTATGAAATATTGTTGTGAATGCAGTTTCTAGACTGTGGAAAACTGTTATAACCCTCTCTAGTATGTACTTTGCTTCCATTTTTTACACATTGGAAAGATTTTCTAATTTCCTCCTTTTCTCGGTGTATCACCACTATTAGTTTTGGATTCACTTTCATGCACTCTCTCCCTAGTCCCTTGGAAAATTAGATTAGGATTAGACAGCTTTTTACACATTAGGAGTAGATTGTGGCGATAGTTTAGGAGTAAAACCAGATTTCTCTAGAGGTCTATCTCAAGTAGAAAGTCCCACACTTAGAGATAGTACCCATGTTATCCATCACACCATGAGATATAACACACACACTTGTGCAAATAAGATGGTGTTGTGATTCAATAATAACAAGCCCACAGGGGCCCACATTTCATCATCTTTCAAGTTGATCTTAAGGATCAAAACCCAGAAGAGGAAAAAAATTCCTCAATATGATTTTCACTCTTGAATTCACTGAATGTGTTCCTAAAACCCCGAAATTTCTGTATCTCGCCATCCTATGGGGTACATTTAGGTGCCTAGGTCCTATTAGGTCCCTATTGTCGATTTAGCGTGAGGGGAAAAATTAGATAATAATTTTTCTTCTCGCGGGGACATATTCCTACTAGATGTTTTGTACCAGTAGTCTTGATATGTCTATTGGGCATAGAGTCATAACCGATAGCACATGAATCGATCTAAATTAAAACTTCCACCTTTGAAACCACTCAAGACCAATGACCTCTAACTTTGTCCCATTGCTCGCACTCTCAATTTTCATAAGAAAATCTTGAAGTTAAAATTGTGAGAGTGGAAAATTATTTAAAATTAGAATCTTCACATGTTCCTTTCTACAACCCTGATCTGCCAAGTATGAAGCACACAAAAATTGATGATGTTTGGCATGTATTGCACGCTACAAAGCTACAAATAATACATTCTTAGAGTTAATATATCATGGAACTCTATATTAATTTTTTCATCTTCTTCTTTCCTTTGAAAGTTTCACTTGAGAAATGTTGTTGAAGGCTATACTTGTTGACTTTTTGACCTTACGGGAATACTTACAACTTCACCTGTGAATGATCTTGAAGGACTCAAAGAATGAGAACTTAGTAAAACCTATCCTTAATCCTGATTTAATTTCTCTCGCTTTTATTTTCTCTTGAAATCTGCAACTGTTTCCCACAAGTATGAACTTCTTTCCTTTTACAAAATTCATTTAAGGAGGCACACTGAAATGCACAATGATATAACTAGGAGAAATAAAACTTGTGCCAAAGGCACTTAGTGAAATTGAAACAAATCTACAACAAGGAAATGTGCATATACACTTAGAGGAACTTAAAATCCTAAGCTAATATATACAAGGGTGAGACTTTCCTTTTAGTAACAATGTTTAAGATAGATTTCGTTAACTTAATCGAATTTCCTCTCCATCCAAAGTAGATAGTTGGAAGGAATTTCTACTCTTACATCTGGTGACCATGTAGAGGCCACTCTAAATGGCATCAAACTTGGAATGTCTACCCATTTTTTCTCGATCTATATCTCGGTTTAAAACTAGGTCCCTCTCTTGAAAGGTCCTTACTTTGGCATTCTTTTCAAATGATGTCTTGACTAAGGCCCGATCCTTCTCAATGGTTTACATTGCATGATATCATGTTCCTTCCAATTCCATTAAATCCACATACCTAACTTCCATAGGTTCAAACTATGATAGTTATAGTTGCTTCATAAGCTCCAATGTCGGTAGCTTAAGTGATATGGGTAGCATTGATTTTTTTCTCAGACCAATTTGTAGGGAGAGCTACTGTTGACCTCTTCAAAGATGATCCTGACAGCCCTACAAGGCTGATTTGAGCTTGGTATACCATTTCCTTTGAATTTCATCTAGATTCCTCCTAAGGATCTTTCACAAGTTCTTGTTTGTAGACTCTACTTTCCCGTTACCTTGGGGGTAATAGTTAGAAGAGGTGCTCAAATAAATCTCATTCTTAATAGCACATTCTATGATCTTGGTACCAAGGAATTGTTATCCTAATTTTTCCTCCTAGATAAAAATTGGTCAAACATGACCCCACAGAAGGAAACTAGAGGGTCATCTCTGTCCTAAGAACTCACATTTAAATCCAACAATCAAGCAACAATAGGACTCTATAATGGAGGAATAGGGTCTGCAAAGGATCAAATGACCCCGCACAGAAGAAATCTAAGGGGCACTACCATTGTACAAGCCCATGTTTCAAATCTAACAATTAGGTTACAAATGGGTTCAAAAATGGAGAAAGTAGGATTGTCTAAGGAGGAAAGCAATGCCAAAGAAACTAGAGGCTCAAAGGAGAGAAATGGGGAAAGACTCAAAGTCTTCATGCTTCACAAATGATTCAGAGTGAGCCCAAATTGGCTAAGTATGGACGAGAAAACGGAAGCTACCATGTGTCCAAATGGCACACATTCAAAAGCAGGACCCTAAGCTGGAGACTCAAGCAAGCATTAGGCCTCCACGTGTCTAGGGACCAAAAAAGGAGCAGGCCCAAAATGACTAAGTATAGAGATCCTGCGGAAGGTGCCACGTGTCTGAATGATGCATCTTCAAAAGTAAATCTAAAATTGGGTATCCCAAACAAGTGCTAGCCTTCCACATGTCCCAGGTCTGAATAGGGATAGAGTCAGGGGTTGATTAGTCAAAGCAAAGGCAGGCCAGTGGAAGGAGCCAAGTGCCAACACGACGCTACTTCAAAATTAAAATTCGGAGCGGGTTTTCAAACAAGCACCAAGCCTCCACATGTTCTAGGTCAGACATATGGCCCCACCAAGCAAAAGGTACTTAGCCAAAATACAAAGGAATAGAGAAAGCCATGGAGGGCACCATGTGTCTCTTCGGTGCACCTCAAAAGATTGAATCCAAAAGCGGTCCCCAAACTAGCACCGGCTCGACATGCGGCCATGGTTGAAAGTCATAGCGGGAAGGTGGGTTGTCGGAGGCGATCTGAAATTTTTACCCCGAGAACGTATAAAGTGAAAAAATGAGCCACACCTCCACGAGATGCCCAAGGAGCCACGTGTCAAGCCTCGGTTGAATGCAGGCAGGCGGGCACGAAGATGACCTTATTCAAAAAGTGAAAAGTGAGGTTGCGGGGAAAATTTTGCATTTTGGTTTTTGGTGCCAAAAGGCACAAAGTGAATTTCAGGCCCGGATCCGTTCTACTCATTGGTTTTCACCATTTTTGTATCGACCTACTCGAACATTCAAATGAACATATCTTTCAACCCAATGCCCAAAATCCAACAAATTTAGCACTTGTTGGAAAGGTCTTGACCTCATCTATGCCATGGGAGCCTGAAACTTTAATTTTGATGAGGTTAGGTGGGTGAAAAATGGGAAAACATCTTTCGTGGCCATTAATGCAGAATACGATTGCTCCAACAACCATCCGATTCGATTCAATCCATTGTTTTTCCTTCTTCAACACACTAAACAAACATAGAGCAGCGAGACTTGCCGTTGTGGGTGGATTCGTGGTGGGCATTGATGGTTGGTGGTTGTTTTTAAGAGCAGAGTCAAGTTTCTCCTCTCTCTTTCTAATTTTCACCATCTATATATTGTAACACTTCTCATTTGAGAAGGGAGAGACATTCTAGGCATAGAGAAACTCTCTCAAATTTGTTTCCTAACTCCATTTGAGTTGTAAACTTTCTCCTATTCCAGGCAAGTGGATCTATGCACCCATATAGAGCAACAAAACGTGTTTTTGGTGTTTCTTCAACCCTTTGTATTGTTTTTTTGTTTATTTGTGCCTCTCTATCTCATGTTTGTTCCCTATGCATGTATTTCACATTTGTAGGTGTAGGATGTTGTGCTTCATGGAGTTTCTATGGTAGATCTAGATCTGGGTCTGTGTCACTTCTATCTGACCTTTCTCAATCCCCTTTTCCCTATTTCATTCTCCCTTAACAAAGCATCTCACACTTCCTTTTCTGGTGTATCACCACTTAGTGTAGGCTCTTTCACCCTCTCTCTTTCTCCTGTCCCCTTGGAATGGTTAGATTAGGATAGATTAGATTCTTCCTACACTAGAGTAGCTTGTGGCAGGTAGATTAGGAAGCAAGAACCAGCTTTCTCCAGAGGTCCATCTCAAGTTTTGCAAATACCACAACTTTAGAGATGGTCCCATGTTGTGTAATCAGACCAATGACACACTCACACTCAAGCCATTCAAGGGTGTTGTGATTCTGCACTAACAGGAATACTAGATAATTATTTGATATTACAGTGGATGGTACACCGAACCTTGTCACAAGTATTCCCTCGTAGAAGTCTAGTATCCTAAACTCATTTGCTTCCTTGAGCATCACTTATTTGGTCCACTTTGTGTAGTCATTGTCATTAGGAACCCCTTATGAACTTGGCTCAAATGTGGATTGATCACCCCGATGAATTCCAATCCCCATTGCATTAATAGTTTTTTCACAAAGATCGGATGCAATGGAAGTTCTCGCTAGTCTTTCTTTGCACTCGTGAAAAATGCACATTTTTACATTTCTTGACCCATGTATAGCAATCACTTTGAACACTTTTGGTCAATAATAACTCACCTTCATTACTTTGAGATTTGTTACCTATGCAGCAAAATAACCTCCGGCCTCTCCATTGTGAAACTCATGTAGCAGCTTTTCAAATTGACTTATTCCAATTTACCTCAATAAGACTCCATTTATGTCTTTCTTAAACAAAACAACATCAATAAGCACATATGGAATGGCTTGAAGTCGGAAATATCTTCTTTTAATTTGCTTATTTATGGAGGACATAGACCTATTTGTAGGAAATGTATAATGTTCTTAGTCCAACAAGTATTATGCACATTATCATCTTTTTGTTCATGATTATCCCAGTAGCACCAAAATAACTTGTTTTCTATCACTTGCTCTATCTTGCGACTTAATCCGAATCCAGCTTGCTCACACAGTCCCTTTCCATATAAAAATTTAGTGACTTTAATTTTAATGTCATATTCCATAACACAAGTGATCCATCCTACCCATTTCTCATTCAAATCCCTATTTAGAAGGAATTCCTTGACTCCTGCATGGGATACTAGCAGTTGGATCCTGTTGTTTGAAACAAAATAATTACACTTTTTCAAACGCTTGATAACTATGAGGATGTGTTTTTCAATGAAGGAGTACCACAATTCATAGTCCTCCAAGATTTGAGTAAATAAGGAAAAAAAAATTCAGAACCCTCTTTATTCTCGCTTGCACCAAGATTGCGGAAATGGTGTCAAAACCACCAAAATCATAGAGCATAAATTCCTTAGAAAATTTTGGATTGATGAGAGTAGGATCTTGAGATATAACATTCTTGATAGCTTCAAAACTTTCCTTTCCTTTCTTTTCCACTTGATTGTCACGCTATTCTTCAACATTAGCGTTATTGTTTTGATAAGAGTCGAAAAATATGGTATAAATATGTGAAACAGATGATTCTCCCCAAGAAGATTTGGAGAGCCTTCTTATGACTTGGAAATGGAAATGCTCAAATTTCTTCAAACCTCTCTGGATCAATTGTCAATCCCTCCTTAGACAAAATGTGGCCTAATATTTTTCCTTTGTGAGGTAGGAATATGCATTTTTCATATTTAGGGACACTTTGAATCTCCTACGCTTTGGAACCCCCCGTCTCGAGATGTAAAGGTGGCTTTCCGCATTCTTAGAAAACATATTGATGTCATCTAAGTACACAAGAACTATATTATTTATCAAATCCTTGAATGCCATGTCCATGACCCTCTGGAATTTGGTCTCATCATTTGACAACCCAAATGGCATTTTCCTGTAGGCATAGGTGCCCCATTTGGTGGTGAAAGTTATTTTGAACTGATCATCTTATTTCACCATTATCGATTGTAGCTCGAGTAGCCATCTAGCGAGAGAGAATCTTTCTAAATTGGCTACTACTGCAAGATTTTCTCCATTAATGGGAGTGGATAGTGGTATTTGAGAGATGTTATGTTCAAGTCCCAAAAGTCCACACACAACCCGATTTCTCAATTTATTTTCCTAATCTGTAACAGTTTGTAACCCAACTTGAATGTTTCATTGGAAATATGATGCTCACCTCTATCAACTTATTTATCTCTTTCTCCATAAGATGCTTAATGCGAGGGTTGACTAGCCTTTGTTTCTACCTAATAAACTTAGCTTCTAGGTCCGGTCTAATCATATGTTGTGCCAACTTAGGATTAAATTCTTTCAGTCCTCATAACTCTAGGTAAAGACATCTTGGAACTCTTTACAAAGTTGTATGAATTTGTATCTTTCCTATTGGGTACTCACTTTTCCAATTTGGAGTATTTTACCTTCTCCAATTCAAATAGGATCTAAATCTTCCCCTTTGACTAGGATATTTGATTTTTATTTCGGAATTGGTCATTAGGATTGAAGATTGACACTAATGTCACTAAGCCTTTTGGAAGCTTGTTTGTACACAAACCGCACTACATGATCCCCGTACTACTACTGTAATTTATCTTGATTCTTAGCTGAGAACTCAACCTCTTCTTGTAGGAAATTGATGATCTATTGGTCATTCTCAAACACCTACCACTTGCATTATTATCGAGAACTGCCGACCTTACAATTACCTTGATATGAGACTATTTTTTATCTATTTTAATATTATCCACCACATCAAAGGTTTCCCTAATTGCTACAAGTCTGTCTACAACTTCATTCTTCTTTCTAGGTATGGAGCTGATATTAAAGGCCTAAAATTCCTTAATGAAATCCCATACCTTGTTTTTAAAGCTCTTAAGTAGGTCATTCTTTGTGGCATTTTGTCCCTTAACTTGATTCATAATAATCTCACTATCTACGAACACCGCAAGTTCTTGATACCCTTTTTTGGCATAATGAGGTCTATGGATTAGAGCTTTATATTCAAATATTTTATTTGAATATGTAAATTGAAATCGAGAAAGTTGAATAGTACTTGATGTTTTGTGGTGACACCAACAAGCACCCCCTCCAAAGACCTTGTCTACTCCTTGAACCATCGTAAAAGCAGCTTCCATACTTCATTGCCATCCCTATTTTCTCGGCTTGGTGATGCTAGGGAAGGTTGGATTTTCTTCACGTGAGCAATAAATTCCTAGCTCACTTCTTTCATTTCCTTATAGGGATCAAAATCATGCCTATTCTTTACCCATTCATCTAGTGTTAAATCTAGACTTCCCTCAACTTTAGTACCTATTTCGGAACATTTAAACTCTCTTCCTTATCAAAGGTTGAGAAATTTGCATTGATAGGACTAAGCACATGAGGATCAATGCGTATATTTGTAATTGGTTCTGATCTCGATTGTTTGATTGGCTCCATATCTCATCCTAAAAACATCGGTGATCATTTTGTGGATAGGTAACCACTAATTTTGGTAGTGAAGTCCTTGAAAAGCACAATGCAAAGAGTGGTGGCAAGTCAATTATAGACACAACCTACAAGAATGTGACATTTGGGTAAGTATGCGTATAATACTTAACCCTTTGATGATCCCAAATGTTCCCACCGGTGTCTCGTCTAGTTATACTACTCCCTTGAGACTAGATCATACTTTAGGCTTAATTGATCACTTATCTTCTTTGGGATTACCGAGCTGATCTCCCCAATTGATCATACAATTGTGTATTAAGTAATTCCTGAAAATAAATGAAATGTAGAGTGGTTTAGTCTTTAATCGAGGCATACCAATTGTCCATTTCTTCTTCCAAATAATCTCATTGTCCTAGGATTGCCAAGTATTCCAACATAAAAATGCTTAGATGTGTTTTCTTCATTTGGTCAATAATGTTAAAAGGAGATGGATTGTCTTTTTACTACCCCTTACTTGGCACAACCTTTTCTGACACTTGAGTGGGTACATGTGTTGCTATAATGGGTTCCTTGGGTTGACTTTATGGGTTTGGGGCTCCTCTTAGATTGTTAACCCCTATTAAGGTGAGAGTAGTTTGAGAAATAATCAGGCTAGATGGTTTCCCTTCTTCTATGTTCCTCTTCTTTGACCATTTATTAGCAGCTACACTATGGAATGGAGGTTTATTAACCTTGCAAAAGTATTTTGTTTTCCAATTGACCAATGAGGTTTTAGTTGTAGGTGCTTCTTGCTAACTCTCTTCCTCACTTAGCTCTTGGGACACACCAATAGTCTACACCATTAAAGCCTAATTTAGTGAGCCATTGAAGCATATTCATTGTTTATGAGGTTGATTATAGGGGTAACACCATTCATAATCATGAGAAAGGTTGTTCTGCATTGAAACTAAGGCCCTAGATGTTGAAACCGCATTATGATTTTACAATTGAAATGGTCTCAGCAGATTGAGGTTATCCTTGGTTCATATTTTGATTTGCATATTTAGTTGGTGGCATGTTTGACTAAAAATGAATCCTATTTGATTGAGCTTGAGACCGATATGGCCTAGAACTCGGAGCTTGCTTCCTCTTAATAGTAACTAGTTCATTCTCAGTAGGTTTTATAGCTTCTTTACAACCTCCTGAAGTTCTTTGGAAGTACTTGAAGATGTGGAAGCCTCATTATTACTTTGTTTCTTAGGGATTGGAATGGGATTCAGCTCTTGTGTTTGAATTTTTTGGGCATTCCCATTTCTAGATATAAAGGCATAGGTGGACTAGGTTCAAGTTTTCCCGCTTGAATAAAACAGCTTCTCGGCCCTCATAGTTATGTTATAGGATCCCGCAAAGTGGTGTTCCTCCCATTGATTGTATCATCATAACTATGTTTGAATTTAGAGCCTTTAAGAAATAGAGGAATGCACCTTATGTAGATGGTCTCACGGCTACTAGGATCCTATCCCATGTCCTTTTAAATTAGAAATTGAAATCTATCATCTGCTCAATTGGAGCTCTCTTGATTATTGTCAATTGTTCTAATAGAGACAAATTATCTGCCCTTTTGCCACACTGATCACACAGAGATGTACACAATTGACTCTAGTTTATTATTGATCTTGTTGTTATGATCCTCAACCATTTCAAATCCTTACCCTTGAAAGATAAAGTCAACAATTTGACTACAACATCCATTTCGTGAATTGCAAAAACATTTAAAATGTCTTGGATTTGGTCAATAGGGGTTATGGGTTTCTCCCATCAAGTGGGTAATATTGTTCAATGTTGCAACTAGGATTGGATTTTTTGCATTGAAGGCATGTGGACTACTACCGAGAAGTTGAAAAAGGGATTTTGTGGAACTTCATGAGCCATTATGATTGGTCTAAGAACTCTAGTTGACAAAATCAAGGGTTTACTAGGTGGAGGTATAGACAAAGTCATGTTAGGTGGAGATGGTGATCTTTGGGGTCTTCTTCATGTCATTCCTCTATTGAGAGATAATTGTAGGTATAAAAATATCCCTTCTTCTCTTGTTTCATACCTAGTTCAAATTTTTCTCATGTACTTATGAAACTCAGTTGTTATACTCTTGAGTTATAACTCTCGAGTCACCAAATGTGTTGGGAAATGAGCCTATAAAGGTTAGGGTTTTATCAAGACACACACGTGATCTTGAAAAATGGAGAAAACAACTTTCAAGGATTGAATGTTGATCTTTGGAAGTCAAACCTTTGTGTTGCAACTGCCAATCCCGAAATCCTGAAAGGTAGAGATCCCGAAAATAGAAATCCTCTAAAACTTGATAGTTATGAAAATGTGAAACTCCAAAAATAGTTCACAGTTGAACCTCAAAATTTTTGAAACCTGAAACCCAAAATCTTGAAATCCCAAAATGTCCAAAATTCTGAAACCCAAAATCCAAAAATTCAAAAAAATCCAAAATTTGAAAAGATTTTTTTTGAAAATATGAGAATACCCTTTTAAAGTTTGGCCCCCAATCTATCTATTGGTGAAATTTTGATTGGTTTTGATAATGAAAACCCTCCAAAAATTATTTTCAAACTCTCCTTTTGGTGAAAAGTCCAAAATTGAAAATCTACAATTTTTTAGGTACAAATTTCATGAAGATAGCTTCAAATCTTGTGGAAATGACTCCTTGTACCACCAGGCATGCCAAAACTATTTAAGTGAAATCACAACACCCCTAAATGCTTCACTAGTTGATGGGGAATTTTGTGTGATTGCACAAGATGGAGTTGTTCCCAAAGTGTGGGACTTTGCAATCGGGAAAGCTCTCTGGAGAAATTCCCTCTTTCTATTCCTAAATCTATCACCACACGCCCAATTGTAGATAAATTGAGCTAATCCTTACCTAATGCTTTCCAAGGAGATAGGGATAGAAGGATTGCATGAAAATTAAATCTATTCTAACAAGAGGTGATGCACCAATAAGGAATGTTGAATATCTACACTTGCATGGAAGTCAAAAAAAAAAGATTGAAGAGGATGATTATAAACCAAATATCAAAACAAATGTTACAAATTGGTTGTGTAAGTGATGTGTAAGTTAACTTTTGAGTGTGAAACACTCCACCTTCTTAGAAATTCCAAGGTAAGTTAAGTTAAACTTGTCTCATTCCTCTTAAATTTACTTACCAACCATACCTATGGTTAGAGAGTTAAAATTAGACTTTTAAAAATCATTTTGGGAAGACAAATTGTAGGTCTTAATTGCACTTTCCTTACGTGATTTAATTTCAGTCCTTTAGGGTGTGGGTTGCATTTGAGTGTGTAAATAAACTGTCATATTATTCACCCACCTATTTATTATGTTTTGGAGAATGAAGTTGAATTTTTGGGTTGGGGTTGAGGATGTGTGATGTGGCATCCTACATGGATCCACCTCATCCTCTTCTATTCCTTCTTCTATAAAATTTGAATTCCTTGTCTTGTTTTGGGTTTGCTTAATTTTTGGGAGACTTTGTTCTTGGGCATATTCTTTTCTTTGTTTGGAGCTCTTGCTTTTGGAGAAGTCTAAAGATTATTAGATGTTGTTTGCTTGGGGATTTTTGTATTGATTGCTTAGAAACAACTGATGTTGGAACTAGGAAACTCCATCATGAAGAGGTAAGAGCTTGGCTCTTGGATGCTTTTCTTTTGTTTATGAAAATTTTAATGCGCGAATGTTTGGCATGTTTGTGGGCTATTGGTTAGATGGCCTAGGAATGGTGTAGGAGAAGACTATGGGGTTATTTTGTGGGAGGCACAAGTGTGTTTTAGGGAGGTATAAGGGTGGAGGGAGTTGGGATTTGGGTTCCACCTTACATAGAAATAGCTTGCATTTATTTACTCGTTATGGGGTGACATAAGAGGTTGTGGAGGCATAAGGAAATGTGAGGAATAAGGGGTACTTGGGGGAGGCATTAGGAATGTCAGGGTTTTGATATACTATTTTTGGTTGTTTTTAATTCAGGTGGTGATACCCATTTCCCCTTTTGGGAGGCATAATAAGCATCCCCATAGTTCTTTCTCCTTTGTCTTGCTTTTGAAGCCTTAGTATTGTTTTTCATGTGTTAATGTAGTTGTAAAACTACATTCTGCTTTTGGAATGTGTTTCTTTGTGAAAATGTTGCATATATGTTTATGGAAGCATGTTGTTGCCATGAGTTTGATCACACCTTTTATTGCATTGTGGTTGGGGCTGGAGGCCAATGAAGAAGGATGGATTATCCTCTTCATTGGATGTCTTGGTTGGGTGGAGAACATTTCCTTTCCCTACTCCCCGTGTGTGATTAAATTGGATGAATGAGAGGAATGCATGTTGTTGTTCGAGTTGAGAAAAGATAGTTTGACAGGTCCCTCAGTGCGGTGAAATCTCATTGTAACCTTTCCCACTTGAAGTGGATGAACTTGTAAATGTTTGTAATGGAAAGATGTTGTACTTGATTGCAAGTGGAAATTGGAAATGTAAAAGAGTTATACTTTGTATTCTATTTTGGAAAGAATGTGAAAGAATGATACTATTTTGTATACTGTATTTTGAAATCAAATGGAAAGGAGGTTGTATGAGTTTCATTGGAATTATTGGAAGTTTTTACCTTGTTCATATGATATTCTTCCATTGGAAATTTGTGTTTATCATGCACTATGAAGTCCCTATTTTGAAAGTGGAAATGTGAAACACGTGAGAAGAAAATGTATTATTTTGTCCTGTATATAATATATGTTTTGGA
This sequence comes from Taxus wallichiana var. yunnanensis, assembly GCA_018340775.1. NCBI lineage: Eukaryota > Viridiplantae > Streptophyta > Pinopsida > Cupressales > Taxaceae > Taxus > Taxus wallichiana. Next base: position 268,292,326 of record CM031240.1, read on the forward strand.
AGAAATAAAAGAGGGAAGATGTAAAATTGCTTTTGAAATAAATAAATGAATGTAATGCTTTTCTCAAATTACATTGTTGTATTGAATCTGATCATATCAATGTATTGAAATCTTTTTTTGAAAGGAAGAAATGCGTGTGAGAAAAATACAATTTTTGTCTCTTTGAAATGTGAAAAATTTGAAATCAGTATTACATTTTGGGTCTTGAATAGTTTGATTTGAATCAACTAAAATGTGTTAGATTGGAATTAGAACGTATTCTAAATACTTGGAAGAAGAAATGGCAAATAGACCCATCAAAATTTGATCCCTATTATTTGTAATTTCAAACTGCAATTATGTAAACCAAAAATGCACAGTTCAAACATACAACAATAAAATAACAAATTAAATGATTGAATTGAAGTAGTAGGCCCTAAATGAGTTCAAATAGACAAAAACACTTAAAGGAAATATTTCAAAATTTGGAAAAACCGAGTTCAAAGTTTTCACAATCATTTTGCTATCAAAATTGAAAAATTCAAATTGGAATTCAATCAAACAGATCTACCTCACAAAATTATCCTAATTCCTCCTAATAACAACTCTCCATGTCTATTTGACATGTTGAGAGAGGAAGAAGATCAAATTGAACAAATCTCACAAGTTAAAATTTACCAGTTCGCACTGTAAAATCCTGCAAGCCGTTTTCTTAAAATTGACCCCTTAAACTTTGTCAAAATCAAAAATTAATGATCCCTGAGTAAAGAGGACGTCGAGAGATTTCCATAAAGTCCTTGTTTTCCCAAAACCAAGCTCTCTATCAAAATTTATGGCCTTCTGAAGTTTTCTTCACTTGGCGTTAAAATCTTGCGAAAAAATCTCCTTTGTTGGCCCGTGGCCCGAATTTTTCCCTTAGAGCTTCGAAAAAAATTGGGAAAATTTTCTAAATTTTTCCCACCACCCTACCAGCCCATAGCCAATCAAAGGCTGCCACATGGCACCATGAGGTGTCAACAGAGGGGTGGATCCCCTTTTAACTTAGCACTTTTAGAAAATTTTGGGAAATTTTTCCAAATTTTCCCACTGGCATATAACCAATCAGGTGATGCCAAGTGGCGTCACAAGGCATCAACGGAGGAACAGATCCCTTTTTGTCTTTTTCCCCTCAGAAAATTTTTAGAAAATTTTCTAAGTTTTCCCCACTGTCCCGTCGGCCCGCAGCCAATCAGGGGCTGCACATGGCTTCGCGAGGTGTTAAGCCCTTCGGGGTGTTAAGCCAATTTTATCCCCGCCACCCCACCTTCCTCGCGTTAGCTTAGAAAATGCCATGTGTCCCTTATGGACTCGCAGAAGCACGATGCGCAAATTGGCTCTCCTCACTCGCACGGGAGAATTTTTAAAATGTCTCCCGCCACCCCACATTTCCCGCACCGACTTGTGAAGCGCCATGTGTCCCTTGTGGATTGGTGGACCCGCAGGAGTGCGGCAAAAATGTGGTTTTTGCCCTCGCGCAAGAAAATTTCCAAAGGTCTCCCCATGCGTCCGCCAACCTACCTTTTGGGCAAATTTTTCTCCCCCCAGGGGCCCGTAGGCCCACCCTAGGGAAAATTTTCACCCCAAGGCCCGCCGGCCCATAACTTGAAAAATATGAGTTAGTAGGACTTCTTTATATCACTGGAAAGGTGAGGAAATTTCCTATCCAATGGGAATGATTTAGGAAATTTTTGAATGCGTTAAGTGTGAGAAAAATCAAGTTAAAACTTCTAACCCTAAATTTTGGACCTTATGACCTCTAATATTTATTAATAAAAGAAAAGTATATTCTAGTAGATTAGAATTGTTCTTGAACCTATTAGTGACAATTGTTGTCTTGTAACCTAGTTGTAGATTCTTTTAATCAAAAAAAAATATTCCATAATTTTCCTAACTAATCCTAGGTTGTTCTTGGGTCTCAAGTGGGTTGTTTTAACGGGAATTACACTTGGTATCAGAGTAGTGGTTCAAAAGCTTGGGCCATTGGGCACACTAGAAAACTTGAGACATGAAACTTAAACCTATCACACTTCTAAATCTAGAAAACAACCTAGTTTAGAAATTACATATTTTAGTGAACATGGAAATTGAATAAGACTTAGAAAAATGAACTAACTCTCGCCTTGGTCTGTGCATGAGGCATAGATGGGACGAGGGATCTTTTCACATAGACCTAGACTTACCACCTCCAGATCATGCTATAGCATCCATCCTACCCTAGATTTTGTAGACTCTTCGGATGTTTATAATGTTTTACACAAAGGATCGGTAGGAGGACATGCAACTAGACATGATAGAGTTCCTTCCATTGAGGGTCATATATCTCCTTGACCTAGGGAGGAGCATGGAGGAGAGAACTTCCATGCAGAGTCAGCCAGAGTAGAGTCTCCATAGAGGGGATAGGGTGACCAAGTTTCAAGACATAGAGAGAGGTCTCGGAGCCCTAAGCTTAGGGATGAGCTCACAGAGAGGCCTAGAGGTCGTCGACCACATCCGTAAATCACATTAGGGAGATCTTGAAGCTTTGGCCATCACATTATTCGATTGACATAGGTGGATTTCAGTGCAGAGTCCAGGTTGGTGAGCTTGAGTGGATGCTTCAAGCTCTATCCTTGTTCTAGAAACATGAAAGCTCGTGTTGCAATCCATCTACTGAGGGATGGAGCTGGTGTTTGGTGGCAGATAGAGGAGTAAAAGCTCCATGTTGATTCTGAGATAGTTACCTAGGAGCTCTTTGAGGAGAATTTCCGCAGCAGATACTTATCATGGAGGTTCATATAGCAGTTAAATAGATGAGTTTCATGACCTTTGACAGGCATCACTTATAGTGGTGAGTATGAGAGTAGATTTCTAGATCTACTCCACTATGTTAATTACATGTAGGATGAGTAGGTGCAAATCCACAAGTTCATTCAGGGCATGAATCTAGACATTGGAGGTGCAAGTGCAGATCCATTGTCCACAGACATTAGTTGAGGCCGTTGAGAAGGCCTATATAGCAGAGGAGGCTCGGGGAAAGACCCAACAAGCTAGAGACCGAGTCCGGAGCCACATACAACAGATGTAGGACAGCAAATCGAGGGGGTCGCACTCTTCCTCGTGGTGGACAGGTTCAAAGATAGTCATCTTTTAGACCCCAGCAGTAGCAGCAGCCCCGCCCACCTTATAGACCTCTACAGAGGTTTGATGCACAAAGAGGTCAAAGTATAGGGCCTCCTCCTAGGGGTCCCATCAGACACAGGGGCCCAGTGAGGGCTCACTCAATAGGAGTTTGCTAGCGAGACCTCAAGAAACCACAGGCCGGATCATCGGATCCACACCACGCACTCCGTAGTACCGAATGGACCTTCTACACAAGGGAGAGGATCAGGAGGTTGTTTTGGTTGTGGTGTTACTAGAAATTTTTGGAGAGATTTCCCATAGAACCCTAATAACAAGGGTAAGACACAGATATCATAGCCTACTATTAGTGATATGGGGCGTAGTCATAGGATGTATGCAGCAGTTGAGAACTACCAAGTAGAGCATCAGAGTACAGTTATTGAGACTGCAGGTAGCATTGGTGGTATTCCTACCTCCATTTTTTTAATTCTAGTTCTTCTGATTCTTTTATTGCACCATCTTTAGTAGAGCGATGCAGGCTAGTGGCGATTAGCTTAGCTAGGTTCATAGTTGGGATGTTGAGATGGCTTCGAGCCAAGATCTCTATGGACTCCTTAGTTAAGGAGTGTGTGGTGGATTTGGGACCTTTCACCAATACCTCGATCTTCGTATCTTTCCTTTGGGCTCTTATGGAGTCATCTTGGGTCCGGATTGGTTGTCAGCGTACGTGTCCGTGGTGGATTGTTACCACAAGATTATATCTTGTGCAGATGATTTGGGATTTGAGTCGTTGATTTTAGGGGTCGAGACACGTTTATATTCGCACCATATCTACTATGCGCTTTTTGCGGTGTGTGCAATGGGGTTACAGATGTATGTATGTTGTTACAAATGCAAGGATCGATCGTAGGATGGGTCTAGTGGACCATCGCTAGATGATCACCCCATTTTGAGAGAGTTTGCTGATGTCTTTCTAGGGAGCTACCAAGGTTACCACCCCCACGTGAGATTGATTTTCATATAGACATGGTTCCGGGAGCAGATCCTATCTCACGAGCACCTTATCAGATGACCACCCCAGAGCTCTATGAGCTCAAGTTACAGCTTGAGGGCCTTTTGGAGAAAGTCCTTATCCATCCTAGTGTATCCCCTTGGGGTGCACCAGTGATCTTTGTGAAGAAGAAGGATGGATCCTTGCGGTTATGTATTGATTACTGCCAATTGAATAAGGTAACGATCAAGAATCGTTATCCCCTTCCACACATTGATGATTTGTTTGATCAGATGAAGGGAGCCACGGTTTTCTCTAAGATTGATCTTAAGCTAGGTTACCATCAGTTGAGGATTTCGGAGGTGGACATTCATAAGACCACTTTCCGTACGAGATATGGCCACTATGAGTTCACAAAGGGTGCCTTTTAGTTTGACTAATGCCCCCAATGTTTATGTGTTTGATGAATGGGGTATTTAGGACCTTCTTAGATCACTTCGTGCTCATATTCCTTCAAGACATTTTGATTTACTCATGTGTGCATGAGGAGCATAACGGGCACCTTCGCGGGTTCTTCAGTGTCTTCGAGAGAAGCAACTTTATGAGAACTTGGAGAAGTGTGCATTCTTTTAAACAGAGGTGTAGTATTTGGGTCATATCATTTCGGGGAAGGTATCGCCATTGATCATTCCAAGATTATAGCCATTATGAATTGGCCAAAGCACCTACTACTCGTGATCGAGGTGCGCGCTTCATGGGATTAGCAGGTTACTACCAGAGATTTGTTCAGGACTTCTCTCGGATTGCATGCCCCATCACTTCCCTTCATAGGAAAGGGAAGAAGTTTGTTTGGTCGACAGTGCAAACATGCCTTTAATACATTGAAGGTATGTCTCACTACAAAGACCTATTTTTGTAGTGCCGCATCCATAGGGTGAGTTTTTCATCCGCACGGATGCTTCTTTAGTAGGGCTTGGAGGTGTGTTGATGCAGGAGGGTAGAGTAGTGGCTTTTGATTGCCGTAAACTCAAAGATTACGAGCTTAATTATCCAACTCATGACCTTAAGCTTACGGTAGTTATGCATGCTTTGGTTTGATGGAGGCACTTCCTACTTGGTCGAAGATTCACACTTAGGACAGATCACCTGAGTCTTCATCACCTCTTCACGCAGCCCAATCTCAATGCTCATCAGCGGCGTTGGATGAAATTTCTATGTGAATATGATATGGAGATAGAGCATGTGAAAGGGAAGGAGAATGTGCTAGAAAACGCTCTCAATAGACAGAGGCATGTGGCTATGGCCACCTCGGTAAGCACAAATTTGCGGAGTAGGATTCTAGTAGAGATCGAGTCTCAAACACCCCTCGAGGGGAAGTTTGATGGTTTTTCTTTAGAGGTAGATGTTCTTCTCAGGCACAGAGGTCAAATTTATGTTCCTAGAGATGGAGGCTTGAGGCAGGACATCTTGGTAGAGGCACATCGTGCACCCTATTCAGCCCACCCTAGGGTGAAGAAGATGCATGCCACCTTGAGACAGTTGTATCATTGGAGAGGACTTCGTAGAGATGTGGCCCAGTTTGTGTCATGATGTTTAGAGTGCCAGAAAGTTAAGGCCGAGCATCAACATCCAGCTGGCCTTCTTTTCCCTCATGTTATACCAGAGTGGAAATGGGACACCATTTCCATGGATTTCATTGTTGGGCTACCGATGTCAAGATATCACCACGACACCATCATGGTCATGGTTGATAAATTGACAAAAGTGGCTCACTTTTCTCCGATGAAGACCACTTATATAGCTAGTGCAATGGCACAAGTATACTTTGATGAGATTTTCAGGTTGCACAGGATTCCATGGAAGATCATTAGTGACCACGATCCCTTGTATACTTCCCATTTTTTTACTACCATGTAGCATGCCCTTGGGACAAAGATCAATTTCAGCACAGCATATCACCCTAAGATAGATGGATAGACTGAGCGGGTGAATCATATTTTAGAGGACATGCTCAGGATGTATGTGATGGATCAGCAGTCTAGATGGGAGGAGCACCTGTACTTAGTGGAGTTTTCCTACAATAATAGTTTTCAGAGTTTTATAGGCATCGCTCCTTTTCAGCCTTGTATAGTAGAGATTGCAGGACACCTCTTAGCTAGGACAAAGCTAGAGGATAGGGTTTCTCTTGGACCAGCTTTGTTTCAAGACATTGAGCAGCGCTGGTTGTGATCGTGACAAAGACTGCAGGATGCACAGAAAGATAGAAGAAGTATGCAGATCAAAGCATAGGACCGACCGTAATTTTGATGTACTATGGGTGGGAATCAAAAGAATCAAAAGAATATTTGAGAGGATCAAAGGATGAGTACTATGGGTTGATCATGAGACCATGTTCACCCCAAACCCAATATTTATCAAAAATTAGTTCCCTATCCTCATGGGTTTTAAAAACAACAATAAAATAGGCTTTAGTACAGGGGTAGAGTTCAAGATTACCCTTAATCACTTGCCTCCAAGACTATGAGATCCATTTGTGGAGTTGTGATAGCTTAGGCCAGAATTTTTGAAATCTTCAAACGAGGCCAAATTGTGTTAGATTTTCCTCCTCCTTTAGAACTGTTTGTAGTAGATCCACCTCTATTTTTAGTACTAGAGTTTTCTGGGCTGGTATTAGTAGTTTTTCATCATTTCTTGTATTATTTTTTTTGTTGGAGACCACTACAGTGAATGATCTAGAGAAGCCTCCATTCCCAAGTATCTTTTCCTCACTATCATACTTCCCCTGACTAGGCAAAGATCCCTTTCCTACAACAGAAAGGGTTATTGTAATCAGAGATGGCAATTTGGGTAGCGGCGTCCCCTGATATGTTTACATGCTTGGTAACAAATTCATTACTACTTTATCCATTAGAAACCACATCAGGTTTTTGAGCAAGGGGATGGCTAAAGGCTAAATTGATCTAAGAGATAGGCCCTTCGGTATCCCCGCCGCAGCCATCCTTTATTGCCACAAAAACTAGCCGTAGCCTCCAACCTACATAGATAGTTTAGGGTCTTCATTTTCTCACCTTTTCCCGCCCTCGGATCTAGATGTAGGAATCTCGTCCCTAAGACACTATAGATTCACCACGCAGAATAGGAGAAAATGGTAGATAGAAGTTTCTCTAGGCGTGGCCTATGAGGTCATCATTACTGTCCTAGCCACCATTACGGCCAAGGATCGCAAACTTTTGGCTTTTAGGGCTCGGAGATGAGGATTTGGAGGATATTAAATCTATTTAAATGGATATTTTAATGTTTTCTTTCAAGTTATTAGGTGTTTATAGGTTTCAATATATTATTAGCATATATGTATTTACTTTGTGGTATTAATTATGTATTACTTATCATTTAATTAATTGTAAATATGGGTTTATATAGTTGGTGTTTAGGGTTTTATATTCTAACTATTCAATTAAATAGTGGTGTAATGTATTATTCATGATTGGTGTTTAGGGTTTCAATTTTTAAATATTCACCGAAGTCGTGATGTAATGCATTATTCATGAGTAGTGTTTTAAAAGAATATCATCTACGTGATTCTTTAAGGGTATCCTAATTGTAAATCCTTCAAAATGTGTTTTGCCTTATAAACCATTAAATATGCATCTCCTTATGTATTCATTTAAGTTTCTTTATCTATTTGTTTTTTTAAATGGTTATATTTGTGCTTATCATCTAATTCCTCTATCAAATACAATGAAATATGAGAAATAAATTGTGATGTAGCATTTTTGGATCCATATGGAATAATTCTTGCTTCAAATATTTTAACTTCAAACTTTCTTATTGTTATTGTCTAATTTGTCTTGTTTTGGATAAACAAATTTTATAGATGAATATTTGTTTAGATAAGGTAAACGCCTTTAGTTTTGAAGGGGACTAAAAAAACTCCAATTAGAATAGGAGAAAATATAAAGCGCTAAAGCACACAAGAGGAGGCCTCTCCCAACAGCCTAAAACAACAAAGAAAACCGTTAAATTAATGAAGCGCGTTTAGAATCGCGCATGTGAGAGACTCCGTGTGAGGCTGATCCAATTTTATGTTAAAATATTTTTTCGAGAGGACTTTCTTCCATTTGTCAAAGGAGGCCTCGGAATGGATGGGGCATTTGGGAGGTTAGCATTAAGTCCACCCTCATCCACCCGGAGGAAAACTGAAATACCACTATTAGTAAAAAGACATGTGAACCACGTCACCGTTTGCATAGCAGTACCACTAACCAAAATCCTATCACCGTAGGTATTTTCAAAACCATCATTACATTCACTAACCTCTATAACTAGAACAACAAGATCAAATTTCCTTTCCTACCTCACCGCCTTAACGACAACAACCGCCTTGAGGTTCACATCAATATTCAAATTTTAACTAGAGGGAAACCATTCCATATTGGGCCCACAAAAATTACTTCTCAATGTCTCTCATGCCGGTAGCCTCCAACTTAGAAACGCCCACAAATTTCCCGCATGAAACCCAATACAACCTAGAAGTTAAATTAGAAAAATTACTGAATAGTTTATTTTGTTAGAATGAGTTGCAACGTTTAGCTTATTTCTCGGTTAGTAACATGTCGATTTAACTAACAATTAAATTATACTATTCAATTTCCAGTTTGGTTTAAAATCTCCATTTCTATAATCCTTATTTAATTTAATAATGCGGTTCAAAAGTCATTTAATAATTTATTATTCTAGGGCTAAGTCTAATTTCCTTTCATTTAAACAATACTATTAAATTTAATCCCTAATTATAAATGTTGTCTAATTACTAAGGAGTGAATTTACTTTAATTATCACAAGGTCATGGGCCTTTTATTTTTAAGAGTTACTAATTAAACATTATGGATAACAAATTAAAGTTAACTTCTACACCACTTAAGTGGCCCCATTCAAAATTGACCCATGCATTTCATTTAAAATAATCTCACCTAACCCTCACCTAACTTTTGTAGGGATGAATTTTAGCCATTGGATGGATTGAATCTGGGCCTTTGGATCTTAGGGATCCAAACTAACCCTAATCATCTCTATGGAAAGATTTTATTCCTTCTTTTGACTTATTTCTTCATTTTTGTTTTGCAGGTTTATGGGAGGAGAAGGAGAAGGAAGCCATGGAAGAATGTGGAGCTTAGGATGGATGCTCCCATTTTATTTTATTTTTTGTCTATACTATTGTAGTTCTATGAAGGGTTTGCCAACATTTTTGGCTTGTAATTTCATTCTACCCTCTCCTAGGGTTTGATTGGAATTTCTATTTGTTGTAAATCTATTCATTGTTGTAGATCAATTTTTCTTGTATTTACCCTATTTGGGCAACTAGTCATTAATTTGTAATGCCCCGCTTTGATTTGAATCCATCCTTTGCATCCTTTCCTATTGTGTAACATTGAATTCTGAATTGAGCTCTTGTTTTTTATCATCAGGTGACTTTGACCTTGATTACGAAGTTATTTTAGCATCCTTTCTTCTTTTTTGTTCCATCACATGTTCTTGTTCGGACGTAAGTGTGTTTTATCGCTAAGGGTCTTTTATAACGTACCTTTTAACATTCTTCTGGTGATCCTATCATGCTTACTATATTTTGAATACTAAAATCTCTCCGGAGTTATCTTAGGCATATTTTATTTAAAGGATACCTAATAAATTGAACAAAGTTTATATAAAAAGGATTTATCTCTCACCTAAAATAAATTGTTACGAAATCTTGATTAAGTTCTTTTTTTTTGCATGTAAGGAGGAGGATTTTGGGAGGCGCCAGTTTTGAGGGGACCAAATTTATTTAATGTGTTTGACTGTGAATTTAATGTGGAACTTATTTAATACTACCAACTCCCTCATCCTCCTTGGCAGCAATCTGACCCTTGCACATGGCTTCACCAACCAAAAGTAAATACTTGCTAGGCATCGATTGTCTTTCTTCTACCAAAAAAAAACAAATTTGTGGTTTGATCTAGCAAAAGGGAATGGAGTCGATAGCCTCTTGGATCTTCCTTTTTTGTTGTTGTTGAAAACATGTTTGGCTCTAGTGCGTGGGTCTCGACACCTTGGAGGCTAGCCACATACTATCATATCTAAATATTTTTACTTATCTTACTCGGTTTTTCTTCTCCTTGGTTGGTTGCATGGAGGTATTCATGAGTTTTGTGGAGTGAAGGCATAGAATTTTGTGGGTGTGTTCATACCGGCATTAGGAGCTATGAAGTTTGGACACCTATTGTTCACGGCAAGGGGCGAACTAAGTAGCCGTGTTGAAGACTTCCTTTGTTTGTTTCCTTCTATAGTGGCTTTCCTTGAGACCCCATCGCTTTGAGGCATTTTTCAGTTGTTTACAGGCCTCGTGGATGCTTCCACACTTTGTATACATGTATTTTGACACACATGTTTCTACATTTGACAAAAATTTAATTTCCTTTGTGCTCTGATGGATGTCCTGGTCTTGTTTTCTAATCAACCTTTTGACGTAGGCTTGGAGGATGTTTGCAAGGTTGTGGGGTGTGGGTTTCCCCCTACCTCTCACATATTTCCTGGGCCTTTTCATTAAACCCATTTTTTGTATACCCTGTCTTCATGGTAGTCTTTGAGACCAAATTTCTTCAGACGGATGCATCTCATGGTTTTGGAGATCCCTACCTGCATAACGTGGGAGTGACTAGTATTTTTTTTCCCAACATGTATGGGGACTTAGATTTCACCATGGGTGTTGTTCCAAAGACCTGGCAGACATTTTTGCAAGTTTAGGAAGCTCATATCAGGCATGATAATTTCTACCATCTGATTTTTATGCTAGCTTTAATCATATCAGGAAAGGAAGTGCTTTTTTTTCTGAAGTAGTAGTTGCTTGGAGTTTTATGGTTATTTTGCAATCAATTCTCATCCTCCAAGCTAAGATTTTAGTTTATTTCCTATGTTAGTTGTTTCTTAGGATGAGTCATTGCTAGATGTGGGTCTACAAATGGTTTTGGCACATGATTTTCACTTATTCTTGTTGTTTCCTGTATGCCAATGGTTGCATGGATTGACTTACCCATCTTCTTGTTGTTTATTCCTCTGTAATGATTGTATTGGAAATTCTCATATGTGCTTGTGGGGTGTTTTGTGGTTGTTTATTTTGGGTATTGAGATATGTTTATTTATATACTCATATATCATTTAATTTCTTGTGGATCTTTGTGTCCCTTGTTATCCCAGGAGGTAAATGAATCTATACATATTCTATGATATTAAGGAATAAAGAATGGTTTAATATAAATATGTGGATGTGTTTTCGTTATTACATAGTGGACACACTAGATAATACCCTGGCTTATACTTGCTACGAAATTTGTGTCTAGGGTTGTATGGGTAAGCTTTTGTTTTATAAAATATATCAAACCCCTTTTTAAAAAGGATTACGGATCCTATATATACTGTTGTGATACCGTCAAGGCTTTGATGTTTAGTGGTAAATATCAAGGAAAACATTTAGATATGTCTTACTGTAAGTTGTTCTTTTCTTTTTTAGTTCAATGATAAGAGAGATCGTTGATAACTTTGGTTATTTTGATATGTATTTATGTATCTCAGCTTGGAGGTGTATAGAAGAAATACCCATAAAACTAGGGTTTCTCTTGAGAGATATATTTACATACTGGAACTAAATCCTAGAGTTTCAAGTACATGTAGTTTTGTTGTCGACTTGTGTACCTTCGTTCGTTATTGGAGATCTATTTGGTTGGAATGGGTCGTTTGTTTAGCTGTGTTCATACAGAATTGTTGGGGGTTTTGGTTTGGACTCCTGCCTTGAAATGTGAAATTCCACACCTTTAGTACGAACAAGGGTATATCTATGATGTAGAGTATTAAAGTTACCTGTATATTTATAAATGGGTAGGATAAGATATCATTGAGAATAATGTAATAATTAATGATCAATATCATTTTATACCTGCATCTAATTGGTATTAGTGCTACCAGTATATAGTTTGGCATGACCAAATATCATCGGTGTTGGTATATGAATTAAGGATTAATATTATTCGACACTTGTATTACTTGAGTGAAATTAAATTGATCAACCCCTATATAACTCCTGGTTCCTTTGGGTGGTTTTCTTAAATTCTATTGATATAGGTTTAAGGGTAATTAAATTGATTGGACTGTAATTTAAATCTTTGTAAGATGGTGGCATTAGATTATTTTAATTGTTTGATTTACTAAATATGGGTTATTTCCTTTATCGTACTTTTTGACTATTGTACATAGCATGGCAAGATGATCAGATGTTTGAAATTTCCTTTTTGAACTTACTCTGTATGTTCTTGGCAAGCAATTAGGTGTAGGATTGTTGTGGGGTAAATTTTCTTTGAAAGGGGTAAATAGTGGTTAGTATATGATGTTGGATTTCTAACTTTTAATCTTTTGAATCTGGAAATTGTTAGGAAAATTTTGATGATGTTTGAGTATTGGATTTCAATCATATAATCTATGTGATTATATGATTGAAATCCCAATACACTTGACACTTTGTTTCGAGACTTACCGGTCATGACCCTACTTGTTATATGTTGATTAAACTTTTTTTGTCCTTAAAACAATGTTCATATCAGATTCTTATGGCTCCTTCTTAATTTTGACATGGTATAATTTCTAGCATGTGTAATGGTGTTGTTAGTATTTAGAACTTGGCACCCCCTTTCATTAAATAAAAGGTTCTTTTTATGATATTGTTAATGGTAGCATTCTATTCCTATGTGTAGTCTTTATCATGCTCAGTTCTTAAACTGAATTAGGCTAATAATTGTGTAGATGGCTAGTGTGGTAGAAAAAAGGAAAGATTTCTAGAGGTTGCTTCATTTTTGCTTATGAAGTTCCTTAGTAAGAATGCTTAATGTATTGTAGATCTTAGAGTGGTGTTTGTAGAGAAGTTTGGAGGGCTTGTTGCCCTGGGGCCTTCTGTTTTGTGGAGTAATGTTTTCATAAACATTCAAATGAACACTAAAACTTGTAAGACATTCTTGTAAATGATTTAGTTTATTCACAACCTGGTTATGAATATTTTGTTATTATAGAAACGTTGTACCGTGTATAGTTTTCTCAATAAGTAATGGTAAACTCTTCTTTTGTGTTATAAATTTGTTTTGTAACCCTTCTGGGTCATTGTAACAATGTAACTCTAGGAAAAATCAAGTGGGTTGGCAATCCTTTTAAAAGTTAACAAAAATAAATGAATAAATAAATAAAATATATTTATATATCTAAAAGTTGTGATCTCGTTGATAAAATCCCGAGTATTTAAGTGGAAGAAGAGGAACTATCTTCTTGTGTAAAAGGAATTACCTTCTACCCCTAAGATAATCTAATAAATCTTATCCTTATGGTTGTGGAACGATAAATGATATTGAAGTGAAATCAATGTTTTACTTTTGGGAGAATCCTAGGTTTTTTTAGTAGGGGAAAATCGGTTAAGAAACCATAAATCTAGCTCATCAATTTTGAAAACCTAAATTGTATTCTTTTGTCTAGCTTAATCAAGGAAAACCCAAATGAATTTTTTAACCATACTTGATAAATTCTTAGCCTCAATAAAATACTAGTTAATAACGAAGGAGATCATGATCATGGGTACTTTGTAATCTTTCTTAAGTAATGTTAGACGTTTGATCCTTGTACAAGGAGGTGGTAGTTCCGAACCTAAATGGTAATTTCCCCACAACTGGAGCTTTCACTCGTCACCTTGTGCAATGGAGGTAGGAAACATGATTCAAAAGAGTAGCTTGAGTATGAATAAGTAACCTTATGAGAGATGGAAAGTGTCCATTATAAATCAAACGAATTAAGCTAGTTTTTTCCAGCTTTTAGATGATCCTCCTTCGAAAAAAAATTCTTAAGATAATTACTCAAAATTATAAAAGAAAGAAGTTCACCTTTGTGAGAAGAATTGCTCTAATCAAAACATGAATCTTCTAGATCGTAAAGTCGGGTCTTGAAAAATATTTTAATAAATACATAACCTTAAAATATTTTACAACGTGGGTTTCCTCAACTATAACTATGAATTGTGGTTGGACTTTTACGTTGTTCTGGTTAAAGAGAAAAGTGAATTGTTCATGATGGGTGTTGTATGTTTCCTTTTTGCCTATATGGTCAATGTGGTGCCAAGCTTATTGAGAGTTTGTTGTAGCCCTTTACTCGTAACTTTTATTGTCATGTAAACTCCAAGCAATTAAAAAAGTTATCCCGAGGTTTTCTCGGTGTTTTATTTGTGTGTGTTATAGTGGGTGTTACACTTGGTATCGAGTGAGGTTCATGTTATCAAACCTCTGGGACATATTGGAGTGTTGATGATGTTACATGGTTGTGGTGGAGGTGATTGGAAAAGTAATGTGACTTAAGCGTGATGTGAGCTATGGTGTAATTGTGATATTGTGAGCGCACATGTTTTGTATGTCACTTAGTGTGTAATTGTTAGCATGTTGATGTGTTGGAGATGAGAGTATTCTCCCTAATTTTTAGGAATTCAATGAGAATTTGAATGTGAAACATTGTCTTGTTGTGTGTGTGAAAGGAATGTGATTGTTGATTTCGGAGTGTTGGATCCTGTTGGCATTTGTGATGTGTGGGTGTGCTGATGTGTTGTATGACAAGGTTGATTTGTAGTGAACTGGACTTCATAATGATGTCATTATCATTGGTATAGAAATGTGTGTGTCCCATGTTATATGGCGGTTGATTGTATGTTGTAATTGTTATCATCATAAGTAAAATTCATGTAATATGTAATGATTCATGTCGTGATTTAGGGACATATGGTGAGTATATGATCCCTATCGTATAATGATTACACTTTGGGTGTAGCATGTGGTGATGTGGTGTGTCGTAAATGGCCAGAATGTAATGTATGTAATATACCTTGTATCGGTACCATTTTTTAAGATGTTATGGTTAATGTGCCTGAACCAACATTTAGTTAGTGATGTAGTTACATGTTATGTTGTGAACCTTACGCTAACCGACCTTGAGGGAAATCAATAAAAGTGTATGTTTGGAGTGAGGAATGCATACCATGGGCCAGTAACTTGAGCAGACCTTAGGCTCACTAGATGATGATATGTTCTCCTCTTTCTCTCTCTCCTTGTGGTTTTTGTATGGATGTAACCTATGTGTAGCTATGATTGTTTTTAGCTTTGTCGAAGTGGTGGCGGGATGATTCAAATAGAGATGTTGACAGTTGTACTATTGATATGTTATTTTATGAGCTGAGGCTCAATGTTTCGAGTGCCGAAAACTCATTGAGTACCCCCTTGGTGGCTAGATAAGGCCACATAGTCATCGTAATGTGCTATTCTTATATGTGTATTTTATTCATAAATTGAACTTTTTATTTTATTTCTGCAAGGACCAACAATTTTCTTGATTGCCATGTTTTATATTTTGGGCATTTCCTTGGTTTGTGGTACTAACATGCGGATTTTTTCACTAACTATGGTTATTTGGCCATTTATTTTGTTTGTATGTGGATCTTCTTTTAGATTTTAGAATGTTACCAGCTTTCCCAAGGCTTTTACTTTTCCACTTGGCATTTGAATCGGATTGCTATGTTGGTTCTATTGTCGTGATGTGTGGAATAGGGTCATGGGATGCACCATGGAATGGTGATACTTATGGACCCGCTTCATTGTATGGGGGTACACCCCAAGGAGTTATAGATAAATAGTGGGTTCTCAAACCATGATTTATTATTTCACTTGGGTTAGGGGTGTTTGGACTCTATGTTCCCGGTGGCCATACGGATCCGACCTCTTTGGGGAGCGGAAAGGAAAATTTATTTATTTATTATGACTTGAGGGGGGTATAAGAGACTTGAGGGAGGAATAAGAGACTTGAGGGAGGCATAAGATATTTTAGGGAGGCATAAGAGACTTGAGGGAGGCATAAGAGATTTGTGTGTATGTGATTGATGCTTCGAGAGGTATGCTGAGTTGTTATGATGTTTCACTTGTGGTGTTGTGATGTATGTTTTATTCATGTTAGTTGGATATGTTTTGTGGTGTTGTGGATATGGTGTTGATTCCATTGTTGACACTATGTACCTTTAACTATTGTTATGAGTTATGTAAAATCTTCATCTGTGGAATTGTGGAAATTTTTGGTTGTTGTAGTACACTTTTGTCCCAAGATTTATGTCGGTCATGAGACGTGTGAAAAGTACTATGTTATGTGGACCCTTCCCTGTTCTCTTCCATAATTTAGTTAAGCTCTTGTGGTGTGGTACCTTCTTGAAAGTATGTAATATTATGCTTGTGAGTCATCGGTGTTGTGTATGACTTAGTATGGTGTTGTGATAGCGATTCATGTTAGGCTCCCACGAGAATGAATAAACTAAAACTCTACAAAAATGAAATTTCAAAGAACTTGAATTAGGAATAATGTAAATGGAAATATACTAATGAAATAATGAAGAAGAGGGAACTCCCAATATTCACGAGAAAGTTGAAAGTTGAAATTTTGCCAAAATGTTTCTAGGGTTACTCGTGGTCATGCTTTAACGATTGAAGTGTTAACCATAGGGTGTGCCTTCATATTTCTCTATTCCTTGATGCTTATCACCTTTCCTTCCACCAAAGTGTTATGTTACATCGCGTTCAATGCTTTCTTAAGGGGAGGAGAATGTAATGCCATGTTCGGTTTGACTCCCACCTTTACATCCTTTCCCTGTTGCGTAACGTTGAACATTGAATCAAGCTCCCATTTTGATCATTAGGTGACTTTAAACCTGAATGCAAAGTTATTTTAGCATCCTTTCTTATTATTTCATTCTCATGTGCCTTCTTGTTCGAACATAAGTGTGTTTCGTCACCGAGTGTCTTTTATAATGTACCTTTTAACATTCTTCTGGTGATCTTATCGTGCTTACTAAAATATCTTCAGATTAATCTTAGGCATATTTTATTTAAATGATACCTAATAATTTGAATAAAGTTTATAAAAAAGGATTTATCTTTCACATGTAAGGAGGAGGATTTTGGGACGTAGCAGCTTTTAGGGGACTAAATTTATTTAATGTGTTTGACTATGAATTTAATGTGGAACTTATTTAATACTTCCAAATACCTCATCCTCCATGGTAGTGATCTGACCCTTGCACATGGCATCACGAACCAAAAGTAAATACTTGTCGAGAATCGCTTGTCTTTCTTCGCCAAAAACAAAAAAACAAATTTTTGGTTTGAGCTCGCAAAAAGGGGAAGGGAGTCTATGGCCTCCTACCTCTTCCTTTTTTGATGTTGTTGAAAACATGTTTGGTGTTAGTGCATTGGTTCTTGACACCTTGGAGACTAGCCACATACTTTCATCTATAATTATTTTTACTTATCCTTCTCTGGTTTGTCTTCTCCTTGGTTTCCTTTCTGCGGGTATTCCTGAGTTTTGTGGAGTGAAGGGGCATAATTTTTTAGGCTACATTCATACTGCACCTGGGAGTCATGTGAAGTTTGGACATCTGTTGGTTGTTGGCAAGGGGTGAACTAAGTAGTTGTGTTGAATACTTCCTTCATGTGTTTCTTACTCTAGTGGTTGTTGATGCAGAATCACAACACCCCTGAATGCCTTAGATGTGAGTGGGGCATCTAGTGTAATCTACATAACATGGGACCATCTCTCAAGCTGTGGGACTTGCGAAATTGAGATGGTCTTCCGAGAAGGTCAGCTTCCTCTACCTAATCCTAATGCTAAACTACTTCTAAGGAAGGAAATGCGACTATATACTCCTAATTTAACAATTCCAAGGAGATAGGGAGAGAGAGCATGAAAATAAAGAAATCCTACACTACAAAGGAGATAGCACCAAGAAAAGGAGCTTGTTGATCACAAATCTAACTGCCTGAAATGGAGAGATGTGAGAAATGGAGAGGATGGACAAGATGCATCACAAAGCCAAAGATAAAGTTCACACATAACACCACTTCAAACCCATTAAACACAACTCTCAAAACCTGCAATAGACATCATAAATATGCACAGTATACCATGTAATGGTGAGAGGCAAGAAGAGACAATAAAATAAGTAAAGGATGGACAAAATGCATCACAAAATATATTTTATTTCTCCATGAGTTCACACATTACATCATTAGTGGGCAAGAGGAAAGAAAATGCCATTACAAATAAAAGTGAGGAGGCTTAAGCTCCGCATTCAACCCTAGTGGGGAAGAAAGAGAGAGGGGGAAGGAGAGAAAAAATAACCAACTTCCTAAAAAAATGCCCCTCCTTACCATATATATATCCAGAATATGAGAGGGAAAAGAGAGAATAAATTGAAACCTACCTCAACCACCCTAAAAGAGCAATAAATTTTTCTACCTCAACCACCCCAAAAGAGCATTGAATTCGCTTACCTCAACCACCCCAAAAGATCATTGAATTCACCTGCAACAATGATGGGTTCCACTACAAAAACCATGCCTCCATGTGTTGTTCCTTGTTGGGAAAGAAAGGAAGCCCATACTTCATTATGGTGGTAGGTGAGAAGCCTGACAACCTTTAGATGAGTAGCATGCATTGAGATCTTTCCAAAATGTCCTCTCTTACTTAAATCTAAGCTTTCACCGATATTTATGATCATCTAAAGGTCAAGGTCGGGTGTTCCACGTGGAATTGACCTTCCGCAAATATTTTCCAAACTATTTTAGGTTTGGATTCTATCCGTGCAAGGTCCACGTCGAAGCCCTATGCATCTTAAGATTCTATGCTGCCTTTTAGGGTCCTGGGAATACAACGTGCCGACACTTGGCACCGTCCGCAAACATGTTGCTTCATTCCCTTGGATGAGTAAAGGGCCCCACTATATATAATGTCAAAACCCCTTTTCGAGGGTATCTTTTCATTATCTCCACGTGGAATCCCCGCGGATTCTTAAGATTTACCCCCTCCTTTCACTCGTGAAGTTGTGACAGTTGGACACTTGGCATCGTACATGAGCCTGCTCTACTTTCTTAGTGTTTTGGCTTTTCCACCTATTTAGGAGCAACTTTGTTGGACCCTAGACACATGGAGGGCCAGCGCACATTTGAAGACCTACCTTTGGATTTTACCTTTGAAGTTGTGCCGATGAGGCACGTGGAGGCTTCCGCTGACTCTTCCCATGCTTAGACTTTTCAACGGCCGGTTCTGCCTTTTCGGGCTCTGACCACGTGGAGGGCCTACACTTGTTTGGGGACTTCCTTTGTATTTTACCCTTGAATTTGCACTAAGATGACACATGGAGGCTTCCACTAACTCTTATACTTTTGAATGGCCGGTGTAACTTTCTCCACCCTAGACACGTGGAGAGCATGCACTCGTTTAGGGACTAAATTTTAAGCATCATACCAAAATTGCACCAAAGAGACACATGGAGGCTTCCGCTGGCCTTTTTATACTTAGCCAATTCGGGCCTCAAGTGAACAAATTATATGCGTTGAGATCCACGTGGGGATCAAGCGCATCCCTAAGGTCTCCACTTTTGTTGCACCTTTTGAAAGTGCATTGAGCTGACACGTGGCACCTTCTCGCGGCTCTGCTTGCTTTCCTTCATTTTTCAACCTTTGTTTCCCGAGATCCCGAAAATGTGAATTCTGAAAACTTCGAGCCTTTCCCTATTTTTCACTTGAGCTTTGGTCTTCTTCAACATTTCCATTGGCCATTCATTTTCCCACCTTCCATTTCCATTATCAAGCCTACCTATAACCTAATTTTTTGGGATCAAATGTGAGCTTGCATGGCTGAACCAGCCTTTCCATTTCTCCTGTGCAAGGTTTTGTTTGATCAATTTTGCCCAAGGGGAAAAATTGGATAAAAATTTGGTAACTTGTAGGGTCACCTGCCTGCTAGGTGGAAGATCAGTTGCCTTAAAATATCCATTGGGCACGGGGTCATGAACGATAGCCTGATATTGATCTTGCATTTTGAATCTTGAACCTACCCCACTGCTTGTACTCTCAATTTTCATAAGAAAATATTGAAAATGAGGTTTCTGAGAGTAGAAAATTGTCTTGACCTAGAGTTTTCACTGTTCTTGAAATGGACTATAGGCACACTGAACTACACAACGATATAACTTCTGAGCACAATAATACCTATGCCGAATCACTTAGGGAAATTGAAACTTACTTATTGGCCTTGATCTATCTTGAAGAGGTGCACGAGGAGGATGTTGATCTAATCTAAATTGCTCATTAGCACATGAGGAGGGCACGAGGGGACATAAAAGAAGGCATGCACATAGGAAGAAGGTGAGAAAGTGAGCGCACGAGAGGAAGGCATGAAAAGGGGAAATGGAATAGGAGCGAGAATGTGAACGGATAAAAAATAAGGCGCATGAGGGCATGCAGACATATTGCAGCAAGGAAGTGAGGCACGTAGAAAGATACAAGTGCATGAGAGGAAAGCAGAGAGAATGTGCAAGTGTAGGTGCGCACGCCATAGAAAAGAATGCATACTTGCAAAATACAATTATGGAAGTAGGGTGTGGATATCCAACTGAGGATGGGCGCGCGACAGGAGAAAGAAAAGCAGTGCATGACAGAAGACCCGAAACTTACCTAATTTGAAGGCGTCTCATGGAAGAATCAGTAAGGCGCGGGAGCACACAAAAGGACTACAACCTATGCAAAGTGCTATATGAGAAAGCCTATGGGTGTGCAACCTACAATGTGAAGCATCAGAGCCAGAGTGAGAGTAAGAGTCATCCAAATAGGCTGGGAGTTATTTGGATAACAATGGCTTTCCTTGAGACCCTATCACTTTGAGGCATTTTTTCAGCTATTTATAGGCCTCATGGATGCTTCCCAACTTTGCATATGTATATTTTTAGGTACATGTTTCTACATTTGAAAAATACTTGATTTCCTTTGTTCTCTCGATTGATGTCCTAGTCCTATTTTCTAATCACCCTTTTGATACAAAGCTAGGAGGATGTTTGTAAGGTTTTAGGGTTTTGTTTTCCCCTACCTCTCATGTATTTCCTGGGCCTCTTCATTAAACCCATTTTGTGTATACCTCGCTATCATGGTAGTCTTTGAGACCACATTTCTTTAAATGGATGCACTTTCGTGGTTTTGGAGCTCCTTCTTGTGCCAACATGGGAGTGAGTAGTATTTTGGTGCCCAACTTATATGGGGACAAAGATTTCACCATGGGTGTTGTTCCAAAGACCCGGTAGACATTTTTGCAAGTTTAGGAAGATCATATCGTGGTATGATAATTTCTACCATATGATTTTTATGCTAGCTTTGATCATATCAGGAAAGGAAGTACTTTTATTTGTTGAAGTGGCGATTACTTGAGTTTTATGGTTTTTTTGCAATTGATTCTCATCCTCCAAGCTATGCTTTTAGTTTCTTTCCTATGTTAGCTATTTCTTAGGATGATTCCTTGCTAGATGTGGGTCTACAAATGGTTTTGGCACATGATTTTCACTTATTTTTGCTATTTCATGTATGCCAATGGTTGCATGGATTGACTTACCCATCTTCTTGTTGGTTATTCCTCCGTAATGATTGTATTGGAAATCCTCATTTGTGCTTGTGGGGTGTTTTGTGGTTGTTGATTTTTTCAATTCATATATGTTTATCTATATACTCATATGTAATTTAATTTCTTGTGGATCTCTATTTCCTTGTTATCACTAGAGGTAAATGAATTTATGCCTATTCTATGATATTAAGGAACAAAGAATGTTTTAAAAAAATATGCGGATGTGTTTTCATTATCGCATAGTGAACACACTTTCGGATAATACCTTGGCTTATATTTTCTACGAAATTTGTGTATAGGGTTGTATGGGTAAGCTTTTGTTTTATAAAATATATCGAACCCCTTTTTTAAAAGGATTACGGATCCTGTATATGGTGTCGTGATACCGCTACAAGGCTTTGATGTTTAGTGGTAAATATCAAGGAAAACATTCAAAGATGTCCTACCGTAAGTTATTATTTTATTTTTAGGTTTTTTTATTAATGGTAAATAGTTTTGAAGGGACTATACCCTATTTACATAGAGGGCCTAAAAGCCAGATAAAACATTAATAGGTTCCACAAAAAATGGATCAACATCCAGAATAGGCATTAAAGCCAACCGTAACCAAAAAGTTACTACAGAAAAGAAAAATAGAGCATGCGCTATGAAAAAACCAATAAAAGCAAAAAAAGCAAAAAAAGAATGATGAAGATCAACATCTGCAACGAAGACCTCCTTTACTTCTTGGCAGCTCTGGTAATTCTGGATTTAATAGTTTGTAGCGAGGTAAAGAGAGCCACCGTTGTCATGTGTGTGGGGTCCTTAGCATCCAGCTTTGTTAAGGTTTGACTGCTCTCCTTGTCTGTTCCCCACAGAGTGTCTGGTATCCCACTGAGCACAGAAATGCTACGAACATGTTGTTCAAGGAAATCATTGATTGCATTAAAAATTGCCATGTTGTGGTCATGGTGATCCTTTTCTCTCCCCAGATGATTGTCCAAGGAGTTAAGATTTTTATAGATGTCCTCAACTTGCTTATTGCCAAGATCAGTATCATCTTCCATCTTCCTTTTTCCTTTTTGCTTGGCCAAATGCTACACTTCTTCTTTCAGTTTCATCATTTCATTCTCCAAGGCTTCCATCCTTTGGGAAGTATCTGTTTCCATATTTTGTAAGGCCTCTTCATGGCCTACACTACTGATGTGCAATAGGTTTTGGACAACTTCCAATTCCTTATTGCTGCGAAGGACTCTAGCCAAATAGGGGTGTCCAATTTGGGCTTCTTATGGTTCCTTGTTTTAGGCTTGGACGTGGTGGAAGGGATGGGGTGGGGGTCATGGTGGAAGGGATGGGGGTGGGGGTAGTGGTGGTGGGAAAGAGTGGAACAGTGCTGGGGGAGGATGGGAGACTGGGGTATTTAGAAACACAGAGCTTGTGCAACAAGAATATAAGACCTTGATGCAGGGGGGTAGCACGGTATGCTTCTGAAACTCCAAGATGGAGTGTTCAAGGGAGTTCAAAAGATAATGCGGGAAGCAGACAGTGATTTTCCTACGAAATGGTTAAGGAACACCAGGTGTTTAATAGGAACTATAACATATCTCCCTTCCAAAGATATGTACCAGACCATCATACGGGTGATTTCATCAAAGGGCAATGGGATAGAACTTACCCTCAAACCCGCAGTAACAAAAACTAGCTCCTTGTTATCAACAACAAACTTCTTCTCCTCAGCCTTTTTTCGATCTTCTTGAAGAAATGGAAGCCTTCCATCTCTAGGCTATGTAGCTTCGGCAATTAGTTCTTCATTAACGAGGATTTTATGTCCTCCATACTCCACTTTTCGATCCTTCCAATCCATAGCAAATTGGATCAAAATGCTCTGATCATGCCCCTGAATTCGATCAATGAAGTTTGTGATTCCGCCCTACTTGAGGAGGTTCCACAGCTCCTTGTTTCTCTTCCATTCCGGATCACTGTTGGGTTCAACCTGGCATGGGGCTCCTCCCATTTTTTCCTCTCTGAAATTAAACTACTGTAAGAAATGTAGTTGTCTTTCTACCTGTCCCAGATATTAAGAGTCCCACACACATGTTGGGAGTAATGAAAGTTAATGCGGCCGTAGCTTACTTGATATTTCCCACATGGGCGATCTTTTATCTCCTCTAAAGCCCACTCCAAATAATCATTATCCTTACTCCATACTTGAGTGCCCATAAATTTCTACTTGAATGCTACTTTGTACCTTCTCAGGGATGTGATTAACATTATCCCAAATAATTAGATTATTATTTATGCCATAATTGGCCAATTCATCAGCAACCTTATTTCCTTCTCGGTATGTGTGCTTGATTTGGATATTTTTGAAGGTTTGACAAATGCTTATAGATTCCATGATGAAATCCTTGATATTCCAGCTTGGAGGCGAAGACTGATTTAGATGATTAATGATATTTAGTGAGTCTCCTTCCAAAATAATATTCTAAATGTTATGTGTCTAAGCAATTCTAAGCCCCCATAAAGCAACCAAGGCTTCAATAATGGTTAGTTTGTATCCCCATTTTACTAGCATAGGCAGTAATTAGACTGCCTCTATGATCTTGAATCACTCCTCCCCCTGCAGCAATCCCAGGATTTCCCTTGGAAGCCCCATCAAAGTTTAACTTGTGCCAGTTGAGATCAGGAGGGTTCCAATGTATCAAAGACCTGTCAATGTTGGAATGGATGCTATTATGAATATTATCAACTCCAATCTTCCAGTTGGACAAAATATGCTCTTCATTTTTAGGATAATTCTTGTTCTTGGGAGGTTTGAATCTTTTGATGTTCTCTTTAACAGCATTAGTAATCTTAACAAATCGAGCTTGCATTGCTATTTAATGTTTTTAAAAATGACGTCATTTCTATCTTTCCATATTTCTATTTTATTTTTTAGCTTGATGTTAAGAGAGATCATTCATAACTTTTGTTATTTCGATATGTGTTTATGTATCTCAGCTTGGAGGTGTATAGAAGAAATACCCATAAAACTAGGGTTTCTCCTGAGAGATATATTTACATACTGGAACCAAATCCTTCATTTCAAATACATGTAGTTTTGTTGTTGACTTGTGTATCTTCATTCGTTATTGGATATCTATTTGGTGTGAATGGGTCATTGTTTAGCTATGTTCGTACAATTTTTTTTTTTTTTTTTTTTTTTTGGGGGGTTGGTTTGGACTCCTACCGAAATGTGCAAGTACACACCATTAATACGAACAATAGTATATCTATGATGTAGAGTATTAAAGTTACTTGTGTGTGTGTGTGTGTGTGTGTGTGTGTGTGTGTGTGGGGTAGGATAAGATATCATTGAGAATAATGTAATAATTAATTATCAATATCATTTTATACCTGCATCTAATTGGTATTAAGGCTACCAATATGTAGTTTGGCATGACCAAATATCATCGATGTTGGTATATGAATTAAGGATTAATATTGTTCGACACTTGTATTACTTGAGTGAAATTAAATTGATCAAACCCTATATAATTCTGGTTCCTTTGGGATGGTTTACTTAAATTCTATTGATATAGGTTTAAGGGTAATTAAATTGATTGGACTATAATTTAAATCTTTGTAAGACGGTGGCATTAGATTATTTTAATTGTTTGATTTACTAAATATGGGTTATTTCCTTTATCGTACTTTTTGATTGTTGTACATACCATGGCAAGATGATCAAATGTTTCAAATATACTTATTTGACTTATTTTGTATGTTCTTGGCAAGTAGTTAGGTGTACGATTGTCATAGGTAAATTTTCTTTGAAAGAGGTAAATCTTTTGGTTAGTATATGATGTTGGATTTATAAATTTTAATCTTTTGGATCTTGGGAAATTGTTAGGAAAATGTTGATGATGTTTGAGTATTGGATTTCAATCATATAATCTATGTGATTATATGATTGAAATCCCAATACGCTCGACACTTTGTTTCGGACTTACCAGGTCATTGACCCTACTTGTTATATGTTGATTAAACTTATGTTGTTCTTAAAACAATGTTCATATCGATTCTTATGGCTCCTTCTTAATTTTGACATGGTATAATTTCTAACATGGGTAATGGTTTTATTAGTATTTAGAACTCGGCACCCCCTTTTCATTAAATAAAAGGTTCTTTTTATGATATTGTTAATGGTAGCATTCTATTCTTATGTGTAGTCTTTATCATGCTCAGTTCTCGCAAACTAAATCTGGCTAATAATTGTGCAGATGGCTAGTGTCGTAGAAAAAAAAGGAAAGATTTCTAGAGGTTGCTTCGGTTTTTCTAGTTATGAAATTCCTTAGTCAGAATGCTTAATGTATTGTAGATCTTGGAGTTGTGTTTGTAGAGAAGTTTGGAGGGCTTGTTTCATGGGGCCTTCTGTTTTGTGGAGTAATGTTGTCATAAACATTCAGCTAAACACTAAATCTTGTAAGACATTCTTGTAAATGATTTAGTTTGTTCGCAACTTGGTTATGAATATTTTGTTATTGTAGAAACATTGTACGCATGTATAGTTTTCTCAATAAGTAATGGTAAACTCTTCTTTTGAGTTATAATTTTTTTAGAACCCTTCGGTCATCAGAATAATGCAACTCTAGTAAAAATCAAGTGGGTTGGCAATACTTTTAAAAGTTAATAAAAAATAA
Organism: Taxus wallichiana var. yunnanensis; assembly: GCA_018340775.1. Taxonomy (NCBI): domain Eukaryota; kingdom Viridiplantae; phylum Streptophyta; class Pinopsida; order Cupressales; family Taxaceae; genus Taxus; species Taxus wallichiana. The sequence goes on from CM031240.1 coordinate 268,318,627, forward strand.
ATGAATAAATAAATAAAATATATTTATATATCTGAAAGTTGTGATCTCGTTGATAAAATCCCGAGTCTTTAAGTGGAAGAAGAAGAACTATCTTCTTGTGTAAAAAGGACTTACCTTCTACCCCTAAGCTAATCTAATAAATCTTATCCTTATGGTTGTGGAATGATAAATGATATTGAAGTGAAATCAATGTTTTACTTTTGGAAGAATCCTAGGTTTTTTTTAGTAGGGGAAATTGGTTAAGAAACCATAAATCTAGCTCATCGATTTTGAAAACCTAAGTTGTATTCTTTTGTCTAGATTAATCAAGAAAATCCCAAATGAATTTTTAACCATACTTGATAAATTCTTAGCCTCAATAAAAGACTGGTTAATAACCAATGAGATCATGAAGATGAATTCAATTTGACCTTTTTCCTTTAACCCTTGCCTTGGTACTTTGTAATCTTTCTTAAGTAATGTTAGATGTTTGATCCTTGTACAAGGAGGTGGTAGTTCCGAAACTAAATGGTACTTTCCCCACAACTAGATCTTTCGCTCACCACCTTGTGAAATGGAGGTAGGAAACAAGATTCAGTAGCTTGAGTATGCATAAGTAACCTTGTGAGAGATGGAAAGTGTCCTTTATAAATCAAACGAATTAAGCTAGTTTTTTCCAATTTTTATATGATCCTCCTTCAGAAAACTTGTTCTTAAGCTAATTAGTCAAAAGTATAAAAGAAAGAAGCTCACCTTTGTGAGAAGAATTGCTCAAATCAAAACATGAATCTTCTAGATCGTAAAGTCGGGTCTTGAAAGATGTTTTTAGTAAATACATAACCTTAAAATATTTTACAACGTGGGATGTCCTCAACTGTAACTGTGTATTGTGGTTGGACTTTTATGTTTTGCCTTGTCAAAGAGAAAAGAGAATTGTTCATGATGGGGTGTTGTATGTTTCATTATTGCCTATGTGTTCAATGTGGTGTGAAGCTTATTGAGAGTTGGTTGTAGCCCTTTTTGGTCCCCTGTGTGTATTGTGTAAACTCCAAGCAATAAAAAAATTATTCGAAGTTGTCTCAAGTGTTGTATTTGTGTGTGTTATAATGGGCGTTACATTATCCCCTTTTAATAAATGTAATTTTTAAGTAGTGAATACACTCATTTTTACATATATATACATAAGTATATATATCTCCATCTTTATATACACACACACTTGTATATATATATATACAAATTTATTGTAATATAAAAAAATTAAAATTTTATTTATTTAAAAATATATATATTCAAATCTTCACACACACAAATACAAATATGTGTGTGCGCGCTTTATATTTAAAATTTGTGGTTACCAACGATAATGCATACAACGTGTTTTAGAGCTCGGCCGACTGTTCTATAAAACAATGGTGGTTTGTATATAATACATTGTTTATTAGATTTGGGGGAGGGTCGCTAATCCCACCCCGCATCCTATATAATAACGGGATGGGGGTGGGATTGGCGACCCACCCCCTTTACATAAAAACAATTCATAACAAAAGACGCGTGGGCTCAACCCCACGTGGCCCCCATTCAAAAAATATATATTTGTTTTATTATTTATATTTCTTTATTAATAAATTTTGTTTTACAATTTTATATAGATATAAAAGAATAATAATATTAATATTAATGTCATATTTAATATGGATTAATATTAATTTCATTAGTAATATCAAGTGATTATACTCAACTAGTTATTTTTTTAAGGAAGAATTAGACAAAGTAAGTTTGAGATATATATATATTTGTGAGTTGAATTTAGTTAATTTAACTAAATTCTAATTATATTTCAATATACGTATATAGATACATTTTTTTGTCGATTCGAGTGAGAAAGGGAGTTGAATAGTATTGTGATATACAATGCAAGACACCATGGTTTTCTAACTATACCAAAATAAATAAAATGAGAAAACAATTAAAACTTCTTATTCAACCTTATTTGATTTGTAAGGGGAAAATTTTCCTTCAACATGACTAGAAATGCAACTATAGTTTAAATTCTTCAATATACCTTTCATTCAATAAAACAAGAGTAATTATTCCTTTCCTACTTTCAACACATATCACATTTTGGAAATAATGAAACAACTTAAATTAAAGGAATGCAAACCCATGACAATACTTTCTTTCAAACATACAAATTTAAATTTCATTTTAGGAAAATTTGAAAAGGTGAATTATTCGGAGTGGGTTATTCTGGTGTCTGTTACGCCTAAAATATATAGTATATTTTTTTGGGGGTCGGCTTCGCCTTCATTTGAAAACATCTCCTATAAAAACCTATGTGATTCGCCGGGTAGTATACCTCAAGTAGCTTACCAAATTACCAATACTGTGAAATTTGAACTCGCATACCCTTGAGCACCAGAGATTCATATTACTGTTAGCCTGTGATTGTTGACGCGCGACAAATGAAGTGTTGACGCGCGACAAGGGCATTATTGACGCGCGACAAGAGTGAAGAGTCATGCTGACGCCAGAAGTGACAAGACAAGAGCTATCTTGACGACGCGACAAGAGTTGCATCTTGTGCGCGTGACAAGAGAGCTGTATTGACGCGCGACAAGAGCTTTACTGACGCGCGACTTGGGCTAGGAAGTGACGCGCGACAGAGAAAGGGTTGGCGTGACAGAAAGAAGTGTTGACGCGCGACTTGGGCAGAGTTGACGCGCGACCTCAGACAGTTCACGCGCGACAACACCTCAGAGACTGGACAGAGTCGCTTCTTGGTTCTTTTGCTGACGCAGGACTCTTTTCAGAATAATGGAAGGTGCCAGCTCAAAGAATACGAAGAAATCTCAGAAATCACTCTTCAAGTATTTTGGAAACTCTGCGGATACAGATATTGTAAATACCAATCATATAGATGCCACCAAAAAGAATCAGAATACTGACTGTGTGGAAGGTATTATTGAGGTGGACATGCATTACACACGCATATCACGGTCAAACAAATGAAACCTACGATAATATGCCGAGATCTTGAAGATATTGTTCTGTTGGGGTGCAACCAGTGCGGCTAGATATCACGAGATATAAACACTCGGAAAATGGAAGGCAAAATCAAAATCAAACTCTGGTCCAAGAAAGAGGAAACCAGGTGATTGTGATATTGCTCAAAATTCTACTCAAAAAAGTAAAGCATTGAAAACGAATAAGAATATGTGGACCATTGGCAGGACATACAAGTTTGATTGGGCAGCTAAATTTCCATTTATTGAGCCTGTACAATCATCTAATTCTGAAGAAATCCCATGTGAATGTACATGTACAATATGTACGTGGAAATTGGGAAAGCAACAAAAAATGCAACTGAAGCTGGACACTATAGAAAAACATTGTGGAAAACAATATTTAACTGTAACGGGGGCAGATGGCCAGAAAATCAAAACACATAGGTGGAAAACTGAAAAGGAGTGCATGCATGTTAGATACGCAGCGGAATATGAGGCAGAGCAGAAAAAACACAGACATCTGTTGGAAAAGGGAGGAACGATCACATCGCATATTGGTAAGATGAAAGAAACAAATCTACATGCAAAATTCATACAATTCTCTACTCTTTTTCAAATACTTAAAAAAGGAAGAGCGATGTCGGATTTCCTCGATTTCAAAGTTTTGTATCAATTTAATGGAATGCTGAATGTACCTCAGTCTCATTGGTCTGAGAGTAGTGGATGGGAAATGGCAAAATGCCTCTCGATGATAGAGAAGGAAGATTTGAAAGAGAATGTAAAAAAAGCAAACTTTATCTCTCTTTCAATTGATGAAGTCACAGCAGTCGACAACACCGCATGGGTATGTATCCACATCTATACATTAGAAAATCATATAAGGACACCTCATCTGTTGGGTGTTATGAAAATGGTTGAAAACTGCAATGCTGAAAACCTATATAAAATAGTTGTTTCTCATTTGAAAGATGTTGCTGGTATGACTGATTATGAAATTGCTACGAAGTTGGTATGCGTTGGAGCAGATGGTGCATCTGTCATGCAGGGTCACCGAACAGGGCTGTGTGTTAGATTACAAACAACAGTGGCCCCATATATGCTACCAATTCACTGTATGGCTCACAGAATGAATTTAGCATATAAAATGGTAAGCAACCACGAAAATGTTGCTAAATTAGAAGACATCATAAGAGAACTTCATGCCTATATGTCAAGCAGCCCAAAGCGTTTTCTCGAGTTCCAAAAATTTGCAATTGGAATTACAGATGGCAAAAAACTTCTGAAGGATGTGGAGACTAGATGGATATCTTTGTATGAACCTGCATGCAGAGTTCGTGAGGAGTATCCTTCATTGGTTGGTTTCATGCACAAATACCGTCATGAAGTTGATAGAGCGAGGGACTGTTGTTGTTCCGCTTAACTAATTTGGAGACATTGCTTACATTGGTTGGTATTCTTCCAATGTTAAAGGAGATCAATACAACGATGAAGCATGCACGGGCGATTTAATCTATATTGTGGATTTTATACGGATGAGGAAAATGGTATGTCAAAGTCTTGATATATTGTATTGTTCCCGAGGATAGTTTTGATGCACTATTTTTGAAAATTGGAGAGATTTATTAGATCTTAAAAATCCTAACACCTTTTTGAGATTTAATATCCACGATCACCTATGCATCTCTCATTAATGGGAGGAAATACCAATGCACATTTTGCAAAAACGTCAAGATTACGGGATCGGAATGAGAAGATGTTCCGTGACACGTAATTTGTTTGAGTCTGTGATAGTTGAAACCGAGAATAAAGCTTAAAAAATTTCAGAAACCTTGTCATCGAAATTAGGGAGCGTTTACGTAAAGATAAAATTACTGGAAGCCATGGGTGTGATGAATCAAATTTTTGGAATACAGAAGGTGGCCGTGCAGACTTTGTCAGTAAGCATTTCCATAAATCAATGGGTACAATAATGGAACAATTTACAAAGACGTCAGAGCTCAAGGGTATGGAAATCAAAGGTATACTGAATGCCGATTTATTAAAGTTTCAGTCAACAAATTTTGCAACAACAATGAGGAACCAATATAGGAATTTAGATCAACCTTATGAAAGTGGTGCTATTACAAGGCTGTGGCGAGGAATCTATCAAAGTTCTATCTTACAAGAAGATATCAGTGAATATTTCAGACTATATGAGTTATGCCAGACAATGATTTTGGGAGTGTGGAGGATGAAAGGGTTTTCGGTGCATTGTCATTTATAAAATCAAAGCGAAAAATAGGTTGGATAAAAATCTGGAAAGTTGCATGAGGTGTTACGTTTCTCGATACTCCCTCGAAACCTTTCCGTTTGACAGAGAAATTGCGCACTGGAATTCCCTTTGCGAAAGAAGAGGTGTAAATAATACAACTACAAGTACAAATATTCCCAACCTTGAGAGTGTAATTGGCTCTTCGTCACATTCTACAGAAGACAACATCGACTTTGATGAAGCTATTGATAATGGATTGTTTCAACTTTAAGTAGGTATCTTCTTTATCTATCTTTTATTTTTATCATTAAAGATGTTACAGGTCTATATACTAAAAATGTCAGGCAATTCACCCATCTATCTACTAATCCATTTCTCGTGTTGGAATTTTTTAAAACACAGATCTAGCTCATTACCAGTGGCAGTGATGATTTCAACTTTAAGCAGGTATCTTTTTCCCCTTAATCTTATTGTTTGTTTCTATTCATTTTTTGACAGAGCAATTGCTCACTGGAATTCCCTTTGCGAAAGAAGAGGTGTAAATAATACAGCTACAAGTACAAATATTCCCAACCTTGAGTGTGTAATTGGCTCTTCGTCACATTCTACAGAAGACAACATCGACTTTGATGAAGCTATTGATAATGGATTGTTTCAACTTTAAGTAGGTATCTTCTTTATCTATCTTTTATCTTTATCATTAAAGATGTTACAGGTCTATATACTAAAAATGTCAGGCAATTAACCCATCTATCTACTAATCCATTTCTCGTGTTGGATTTTTTTAAAACAAAGATCTAGCTCATTACCAGTGGCAGTGATGATTTCAACTTTAAGCAGGTATCTTTTTCCCCTTAATCTTATTGTTTGTTACTATTCATTTTTTCAGCTATGGTTATAATTAAAGATGTTACAGGTGTATGTATTTACATTTAGTTAAATACAATCTTTTTATTTTTTGAAAACGTGGGTTGACATCCGTCCGAGGAAGCTGTTACTTCTCGGGACTGACAATGTCAGGCAACTCACCCATCTATCTACTAATCAATTTTTTGTGTTGAATTTTTTAAGACAAAGATATAGCACATTACCGGTGATGATTTCAATTTTAAATAGGTATCTTCTTCAACATAATCTTATTGTTTGTTACTTTACATTTTTTCAGCTCTTGTTATCATTAAAGACGTTACAGGTCTAATTCTTTATATTTACATTTATTTAAAGATATTGTTGGTCTATATATTTAAAGATGTTGCTGGCACTTCTCAGGACTGACAATGTCAGGCAACTCACCCCTCCATCTACAATGTCATGTTACCCTTGATGATTGCAATACGCAAGAGGTAAGCTAAACCCTAGCATATTTGCAATTATGTTTAATTTCTTACCAGTGATGATTCTTTCTTGATTTCTTAGAATTATATTTAATTTATTTTTTATATGTGGAACAAGAAACATACATATAATTCATGATAATCAACATCTAATGCAATTAAAATTAAAGATTGTATGTAAATCCATATAATTAAATTCAAATACCATAGTACATACACAATAGACAATAGTAGAAGTTTTCAAATTCATTATTTAATGTTTCCACAATAATAAAAGTTTCTAGTTTTCAAAACCCTCTTTTTCTTTATCCAATTCTACTCCTCTGCACTATTCCCCAACGGCTTCTTCCAGTGTGGCTGTACCTCTTTCCCAAACACTAGAAATCTCCATGCGACAGCAAATTTGGATCAGCTGCAGCGTATAAACTATCCCGTTGCCAATAATTTTCGTAACGACTAATAATCTCATTGATAAGAACCTTAGCCCTTCTGTCCCATTCTATAAGCTGATTGATATGAGGAAGCATCTCCATCTTTCTCATCAACCCACACAAAATCTTTTTTGTGCTTGTCCAGATCTATGAAATACTCCTTGCCCTCTTTAGAAGTACTTGTGCCCAAACCGGGAACCCTGTATGGTCCAAGCAACAAGTGATACCTAATCAGCAAGTGAACAAAACCAGAACTTGAAAACATATAAAGAGAAAACAAACTAGCATTACTTTGTTGCACTATATGGTCCAGCCGGTTATCGATCCACTCAATGATTCTCTCCAAGCTTCATACTCAGGAATTGTGTAGAAAGATAACACATTTCCATTTTTGTGAGTTGCCTACATCAACATGTGCCGACATTAGACATGGAGATACATAACATCTGGTGGCTTAGAAAACAAATATAAAAAGTCTCGAAACACAACCAAATATACAGGGGGAACATTTACAGAAACTAAACAGCGCTATACAAAGATCATGTACCTGGTCTGTCATTATCATCAGATGGCCATATCTTAAAGATTTAATGTTGTCATATATTATATCTTCCTGTAGACCAAGGATTTTTTTTCTATTTACTATCTCTTTATTCTCCATTTGTTGGTGAGTGGTAGCTTCCCAAAAAATAGATATTCCTGCCACCTGATAGGATAAAGATAACTAAAATAACAAAAAATTAAATTGGAAAGTGATGTCGAAACATGTCACAATACTACCAAATTCAGTATTCACATTTCCCTGATTCAAGGCACAAACACTTACAGCGACTGCAAGAGCCTTGGCTGAGTCACCCTCCGTTAATATTAAAGTACATTGATCAGAATTCTTCCCCCCTGCTTGATTTGCTTCATCAGGTTTGGGAACATCAATTAATTTCCCCTTCTTGGTTCCATCAGTTTTCTTAAGATCTTTTTTTTGTTTAAACTTTTCCACTGCACTCATCAGGTAAAACAAAGTTACAAAGCTCATCTTAGACACTAGCATTGCAAAAATTACATGTACTCAGAAATGCTACATATTAGACACCACGCCTGGATATATGGACATGGGCTAAAAATGCGAAACAGAATAAAAAATATGAATTAAAACGAGTTATACTTACAATCAACATGGAAACCAAACGTTGATTCGAGAAAATTCTTTTCTTCCACGAGTGTTGCCTTGGTTGTAACAATTGGTAAATTTTTGAACGGAAGGCCCGTAAAATGATGGATGTCATTTGCTTCGATACTGAATTGAAAAATTCGGCAATCGTTCAGAGTAACATAAAAAATGCCGTACTCTGAATTGTAGGATGACAGAAAGTAATTCAAAATATCCGGATCTGTTTCGAAATGGGGCATATTAACGATATGGATGTGAGGGCATAAGGGACATCGATTGAATTGGATTCTCTTGATTTTTGTTACTGAACTTGCAGTTGGGAAGCATTGAGACCTGCAAAAATTCAAGAGCCGGAAGATGAAAACGAGAAAATGACCGGTTGAAGGGTATTTATAGGCTAAATCGGGCGTCAATGGCTTCACTTGACGCGCGTCAATAGATGCCAGTGACGCGCGTCAATAGATGCCAGTGACGCGCGTCAATAGATGCCAATGACGCGCGTCAATAGATGCCAGTGACACGCATCAATAGGTGCCGGATGCGCGCGTCGATAGGTGCCGATGACGCGTGGCGCGTCGATAGATGCGATGCGGCGTCAATAGATGCCAGCGTGACGCGCGTAGCGATCGATGCCAAGCGCCGTCAATAGATGCCAGTGACGCGCGTCAATAGGGCCAGTGACGCGCGTCAATAGATGCCAGTGACGCGCGTCAATAGATGCAAGTGACGCGCGTCACCTCTTTTGCACTAGAGGAAATTCCCTTCATGTTTGCAATGCAGCCAATTGAGATGAAGACTTCAAATTTATCCCCAGACCAAAGAAACAAACAGTGATTGGTGTCTAAGACTGAGTTTGAGATGAGGTACCAGTAAGGCACTCTTGACAAAATTTACACAATGTTACCTTTTTAAGATGATCCAACCTTGCACTCTTGACAAAATTTACACAATGTTACCTTTTTAAGATGATCCAACCTTGCACAGAGAACTTTATGTTGAGCTGTAAATTTTTTTCAATATTTTAGACACTTGATTTTATAGATTGTACTTCAAGAAGATCATGATTAATCAATTCAAGGCATAGAAATGGTGGAGCTTCAAGAAAATTGTCTTCAAACATACACTTGAACATTGTATCTTCAGCAAAGGAAAACAAAACAAGGTGGTAGCAGGAATTTTATTCAACCACTCCAAGAATCAGTCCCAAAGAGAGAATCTCAATATGTGAATCCTATACAACATATTTTACTATGATCATGTTTGCAAAATTCAATATTTTCTTATACACTCAAATATAAAAAAATGATCTATACAGACTAATCTTCATGATAAAAACCTTGTATGTTTTACATTAAACTTCAAAGTTCTATATCGAGCTTGACGTATCTTTTAATCACATGGTTATTCCAACTTTCGTTAATCTAGCCTCCATAGCCTCCATAATCTACTCTACACAAAACAATATCCATGATTAAAAACCATATCTTTTAAACCATGGTCTTGATTATTTCCCAAGCTCTAATTCTTATGGCCTGGAATTTAACCATTTCATAATTGGCTAATCTAGCCTCCACATCAATGATTGTTTCCAGCAAAACGTTATTTTTTAAACAAATGGTCTTGACTATTTTGGATGTCAAACAACCTCTCTAATGAGAGATTATGCATTATATAGAGGTGAATCTCTTTAAAATAGAATTTTCCTACACCATAAGTCTATTAAGGAGAAATCCTAAATAGTAAAGATCTTTCAAATCTTAGTTGCTATTTTTTCCCCAAAGACAATTTTCAAGATAATTAAAGTCCCACAAGATATTTAGGCACTAAATTTGACATTATACACATTAAATTGATCATCGTCTTTCATCATCATCTATCATTGATTATCAATTGTCATCATTCATCATCTACGTCCACATACAATTCATGACAATGCAAGTAAACAAGAAACATACATATAATTCATGATAATCACCATCTAATCACCATATAATTAAATTCAAATACCATAGTACATACTCAATAGTAGAAGTTTTCAAATTCAATATTTAAAGTTTCCTCAATAATAAAAGTTTCTAATTTTCCGACACCATAAGTCTATTAAGGAGAAATCCTAAATAGTAAAGATCATTTCAAATCTTAGTTTCTATTTTTTCCCCAAAGACAATTTTCAAGATAATCAAAGTCCCACAAGATATTTAGGCACTAAATTTGACATTATACACATTAAATTTATCATCGTCTTTCATTATCATCTATCATTGATTATCAATTGTCATCATTCATCATCTACGTCCACATACAATACATGACAATGCAAGTAAACAAGAAACATACATATAATTCAAATACCATAGTACATACTCAATAGTAGAAGTTTTCAAATTCAATATTTAAAGTTTCCTCAATAATAAAAGTTTCTAATTTTCAAAACCCTCTTTTTCTTTAGACAATTCTATTCTGCTCTCTTCACCAACGGCTTCTTCCATTGTGGCTGTACCTCTTTCCCCAACACCAGAAATAACCCCTGAACTTACAAGATCTTCAGCAGCCCTGTCCAGATTTTTTAAAATTCTTTCTTCTTGATTTGTTGCATCTCCATGCGACAGCAAATTTGGATCAGCAGCTGCTTTGGCTTTGAACAATATGTCAGGGTCGAGACCATGCTCTTTAATTATCCGCTTTAGTGTATTGTTTTGTTTGTTAACCAAAACAATATTTTGCTTCAAATTTTTTGCTGCGGATAAGCTGTTCTTTGCTGTTTCCAAGTGAACTTGCAAAACCTTCACCTGACTCTTCAAATTTTCATATTTCAACTGCACAAAAAGAGTAATGTCAATTCAAAATATTAATGTAAATTCAAAATTTCAAATTAACAAAAATGATTGTTTGAATGTAATAGTACTTACAACCGCTCTATCTCTTTCGGCATTTGCGATTGATACCAAATCCTTGTCCTTGGACCATTTGTTAAAATATGCCTGGGCCTCGGCACTAATATTTTCCAATTTGTTTAGTGCCTTATCTAAAATGCCGTCTTTATAGTTGTTGTTAAACGTGACAGTCCCACATTTTACTTGGGTAAGTAAGGAATCCATCTTCGCAGGTTGATTCTGGACTGCAGCGTATAAACTATCCCGTTGCCAATAATTTTCATAACGACTAATGATCTCATTGATAAGAACTTTAGCCCTTCTCTCCCATTCTATCAGCTGTTGGATATGAGGAATAATAAACTCACTGACATGGGATTGACAATCATTACCTATTAAGTTCTCCAAAGGAAAAGGTGGGAACTCTTCACTATCTGAATCTGATGCAGACGATCTTGCTGGAGAAGAATGGGGGCTTTCACAAAGATCAACTGCTATTTGTTTCTGCCTTTGGGTAGGCTGATCCTGTTTTTGAAAATATAAATCAAGATTTAGATAAATAAATTTAAATCAAAATGTAATTCAAAATTGTAAAGCATATTAAAATTGAAATTTGAAGTATACCTTCTGGCCTTGAATCATCTCGCGGGTATCGAAAAAACCAGTTGGGTCATTGCTATCAATGCCCAAATAATCTTCATCTAAATTTATATTGTTCAAAACAGATATGCCCGTTGCACTGGGCAAGCCACCAAGTGAGAGAGTTGGAATTCGAAACGATGTGTCAAGGTTTAGTGTCCCACTAGGGGCCGGAGCAAAAGGCATGCGTTTACCAATGTTCTTTTTCACTGTTCCTCTGGTTGGCATTTTAAAAATTAATGGTTGAGTGGGTGTCGGTGCCGTGGTTTGATCATGACTGACATGTGCTGAAAAGTACAAGAAAAAAATGAAAAATATTAAAACAATTCATAAAGTGAAAACTACGAAATTAAACGTACTATAGAAAAGTTGTACCTTGTTGTCGAGGGGTTGTTTTTTTCGGTGCCACGGGTGGCCTTGTAGGAGTTGAACTCAGTGGCTGTTCAGAAGATATGAATGCATGCGACTGTATGGAGTGAGTTGGGGAAGAAGGTTCCATATTCCCTGCAATTCATCAATATTAAATGTTGTCAATTCATTTGGTTAAAATTTAAATTGAAAAATAAATATGCAACTTTGGAATTTGTAAATAATATATGAGAATGTATTACTTCTCTGGCGTTTAACGAGTTCAAACGCTTGAGGGTTTGGAGAGTGAGCTTCCATTTCAGATGGGAGTCCCCCGAAGCCTCCGCGTGTTGTTGGCCTCTTCCTCTCGACATCTTTTTTTTTCTTGGAATGGCTTCAAGATATCTTCTCTGCAAAACATTAAAATTTAAGTTTTAATAACTGTGCATTGTAATGACGAAAATTGTAATACAATTACAAACTAAATAGTTTATACCTGTTGTTCATCAAATGGAATTGAGAATTTCTTCAAAGCCTCATCAGAGCAAGTAGGAATTTCTTTATGTTTTAAATTTAAAAGTGCCTCATAGTAGAAGCCGAGGAGATAGTTTGTTGAATAAATGAAAGGTTTATCTGAGAGTTTTGAATTTGTTATTTCAGTTCTTATTTTTTTGGATAGATATGTGCACCAATCGAATTTATGTTTTGAGATAGTGGCACAAATATATGCAATGGCCCAATTTGGTATATCCATTTGGCGACCCTGCAAAACAATTCTGGCTTGAAAAAACGAAATAAGTGCAGCAAGAAAGTGGTGTGCAATTGATTGTGTATCTACACCACGCCTGGATTTATTGACATGGGCTGCAAATGCGAAACAGTGTAAGTTACTTTAAATCTATAACAGCAAATTGTATCAGAATTAAAAACAGATTAAAAAATATGAATTAAAAGGAATTATACTTACAATCAACATGGAAACCGTACGTTGATTCGAGAAATTTCTTGTCTTCTTCCACTAGTGTTGCCTTGGTTGTAACAATTGGTAAATTTCTGATAGGAAGGCCAGTAAACCGATGTATGTCATTTGCTTCAATAGTGAATTGGAACATTTGGCCATCGTTCAGAGTCACATAAAATATACCGTCCTCTGAATTGTAGCATGACAGAAGGTAATTCAAAATATCCGGATCTGTTTCGAAATGGGGCATATTAACGAGCCCTGTAAATTCACACTCTTCCATTATAGCTTGATATTCTGAAGACATCTTTAAGGCCGTATGGATGTGAGGGCATAAGGGATTCCTGTAGTTGATCTTGGAAATCGATTGAGTTGGATTCTCTTGATTTTCTTGCTGAACTTGCAGTTGGGAAGCATGTGAAGTCGACATTATAGCTGTTATTGCGTCTTTGTCAAAGATTTAGACCTGCAAAAATTCAAGAACGGGAAAACGAAGACGAGAAAATGAGCGGCACAAGGGTATTTATAACCTAAATAGGGCGTCACTTGCCCCTATTGACGCGCGTCAACAGGTTACAGTGACGCGCGTCATTTGACTACAATGTCGCGCGTCAATACAAGAGAGTGTCGCGCGTCAATAGAAGATGGTGTCGCGCGTCAATAGAGGATTGTGTCGCGTCAATAGAAGATAATAGTCAAGATAGTGTCACGCGTCAATAGAAGATAGTGTCGCGTCTCAAATAGAAGATAGTGTCGCGCGTCAATAGAAGATGGTGTCGCGCGTCAATAGAAGATGGTGTCGCGCGTCAATAGAAGCAAATGACGCGCGTCATCAGGGGCTAGTGACGTCGTTACGAGCCAGTGTCGTGCGTCATTTCGAGCTAGTGTCGCGCCTGTGTCGCGCGTCATTACTATCTAGTGTCGCTCCAGTGTCGCGCGTCATTACGAAACAAATGTCGCGCCAGTGACGTGCGTCATTACGAACTAGTGTTGTCGGACGTCACTGATGGAGCCTTGAAAAACCAGGCGAAAATTTTGTTTTTTAATACTGTCAAATTCACCTTTCGCTGAAACTGGTTACGGGTATATTCGCCAGGTATTTTCCACCTTCAATTTTATAGACAAATCTACATTTGCATGTCTTCTCCCAACTGTATCTTCAATCTTGCACTCTTCAATCTTTCAAAAACTTGGATCACAATACAAGGAAAAAGGGTATAGGTGATGCTCTCCGCCCAACGTATCATCTAATAAGGGAAGAAGCCATCCCCTTATTGGCCACCGAGCCCTAACCAAAGAACAATGAGGGATCTTGAGAAACATTTGACAACTTGTTTTTTACAAGAACAGCTTCCACAACAAATACAATCCAAAACATCCAACACAATTACACAGACATACTCAACAAAGTTTACCACTTTCACAAACAACACAATCGGCTTGAGATCAAACCAAAAAGGAGAAAGGACTATGGGAACTACCTCAATTTTCCTCACAAGTGAAGTAGGAGGTTCACCCAAAGCCTCCATGTGCACAATACAACAACAAAACAACTTCATCTCTCCCTTGCAAGTATGCAAAAATATGTTCATGTTTTCCTTTTCACTCCCCATAGGTGAAACTCTCAATCACACTCCCTCCAAAATGTATGCCTCACATCTCCCTTTTCCCTCTCCAATGGTCCCATAAATCCATCTCCATACACCCAACTTAAGGCAACTACCCAACCACACAAAAACAACACATTCACAACACTCATGCAATACTTAAAAAGCACAAGATATTAACATCTAAAAGTGTAATAAAAGGAAAACAAAAAAATGTGAATAGCCTACCTCTCCATCAAGATTCCAAGATACTTCACTCCAAAAATTTTGACACCTTCAAGCCAAGCACACTCCAAAAGTAACTCCAACAAGCTCCCAAATCCAAAAGTGCAAGAGAAAGAAAATGAACAAGTAACCCCAAATCCATTAAATTCCATCAATAAATAGAAATGGGATGTGAGGATGATGAGGTGGCTCCATGTAGGATGCCACTTCATCATCCCTCCATTCCAACACACAAGTCAAAAACCATGCCCAAGACAATAAATGAACATGTAAGACTTATGACAAGCCCACATGACACTCAAACTTGCACACCAAGTCTTCTAAGGAAAAATTTATTGTGGTGATTAAAAGAAATAATAACCAGATCGTACCAAGCCAAGAACACATATGCTAATCAAACACCACGATCTATAAGATGAAATTGATTCGCCATAATAACTTTACATAAAACTTTTGCAAACAAATGAGAAGTAATATCATATATTATTATGGAAGTCAATGAAATACAATGAGAATGGACCTTGCTTATATATGCAAGTATTAACAATCTAAGAACCATTCAAGGTTGTAGATCAAGCCATAAATCAAGGAAATAACTAGTCAAGACCATAGATTTAGGAGATAACTAGACATCGAGGATATAGTCAATACCATAGATCAAGGAAATAACTAGCCAATGCCATGGATCAAGGAAATAACTATACCTAACAACTAGATAATATCTCCTAATATATAAATAAGATAAAATAAATATCTACACACATAAGTGGGTGAGGATAAATACAATAAAGGTAAATAATGTACCTAGGTGAACATGAGCTAAGGTAAATACCTACTCTAACAAGTAAGTAGGAAGTGTAATTATTTTCACCCTTTTACACTCTAAAATACATAAATAAGTCAAAAATTAACTCCCCATACCATACGTAGGGTTGTTGGGTGAATTTAAGAGGCATGAGACAAGTTTAGCTTATCCCACAAGCCTCCAAAATTGCATCCCAAGTCAAAATCCTAATTTTAAAGTTGAGGAAAAGTACATAACACAAAAACTAACATAAATCTATCTTACATGCACAATATTTCAAGGACCATCTACCCTCATAACTATCCAATTATCACATCCTTGTTTTAGTTAACAAATTAAGTTTGATTAGATTAATTAAGACACCTTAATAATTGCTAATAAAGTGACTAAAATTTCCAATAATTAAAAACATAACAAAAATTAAAACAAACACAAAATTAAAATAAGAGAAACATTACCCCCATGGTCACACATGTGAGGTCATCCCCATGGGAAACCTCCTAACTAGGCATGGAACAACACAATATAACATTACACAAGTTAAAAAAATTCCATGTTTCTCAACACCCGACATCCTTCCATGGTTAGTCCCATATCCCTTTTTGATGTATGTGATAAAAATGTCTTACAACAAAAACAAAATACCCCTCTGGCCTTACGATTGTATTAACAACATCAAGACAAGTATACATGTAAAAATCAACAATCATCATCCGAAATTAGCAATTCTATCATCTAGCATCATACAATTAATTCTATTTTGGCATCCATAAAATCATAATTATACTCAAAACATCCAATCATAGGCTATGCATCCAAAATATAACATGTTAATATAAATTAGAATATCACAAATCAACATATATAACCTGTCTATTATTTCCATATAGTGCATCATAGTAAAAATGTAAATCAAAGCATGTCAATACTCCAAATATTTACATATTATATCATCTACCGATCAATGTATCATAATCAAAATGTCTAAGTATGAGATCAAAAGTAATAACATCATAATGTAACTAGTGTCGAAGAGGAGTGGATATTACATCCCCTCCCTTAGAGTCGACTTCCTCCCGGAAGTCACCGGAATAAATGAGGAAACTGTGTTCGAAATAAAGTGGAATCCTCCAAGGTGGATGCGGTCTCATCGTACCTATCCCATTGGAACCGCACTGTCCATCTCACGGCCGCAAAGGCCCGTGGTCTTACGCTCTATGATGTGCACGAGATTCATGTACACACTGTCCTCGATCCTACACCCGTAATGCATTCCAATCCAATACATGAGTGATGTTTGGAATGTATCTCCTAAGCACAAAAACATGAAATACATTGTACATGCGAGACAATATGGGTGACAAGGCTAGATGATAAGCTAAGGGACCGATCCGCTCCAAGATCTCAAATGAACTCTCAAATATAGGAGCTAACTTAGAGCCTTTTCCATAACTCGACAGGACTCTTATGAGGCCTGATACAAAGAAATACCTTTCGTGCCCATCTCAAAACTATGATTTGTCTTCCTCTCTCGATCTCGCATATTTCTTTTATCTATCTTTAGCCTCCCGTAATCTCTGTCGAATCATGACAACCTGCACTCCCTTCCATACAATACCTGAATCGAAGCCATACCAATCAAACTCTAAAAAATTTTGTTTTAGGAAAACTCAATTAAATACAAGTACCCCTCCCATCTAGACTGATGGTTCGTGACATACATCCACAACATATCCTCTAATATCTAATTCACCTACTTTATCTCTCTATCTCGTATCTGGGATGATAAGTTGTCTGAAGTTGATACTGGCCCGAGGGCATCCGCATAGTAGTCCAGAAATGAGAGGTGTATAAGGGATCGTGGTCACAAATAATCTTCCCTGGAATCCCGCGTAGTCTAACAATCTCATCTAAGTATTGTTATCACCGAATCACAGCACCCATGTGCATGTATTTGAACTCACAGTGTGATTGGATAACATGGGTACTATCTCCAAGTTGTGGGACTTGCTACTTGAGACAGACCTCCAGAGAAAGCTAGTTCTTGCTCCTAAACTACCTGCCACAATCTACTCTAATGCAGGATAAGCTAACTGTTCTAATCTAAACTTCCAAGGGACTAGGGAGAGAGAATACATAAAATGAAAGCCTACACTAAAGCGGTGATACACCAGAAAAGGAGGGTGTGAGAGTAATCTCCAAATGTGTGAAATACAGAGGGAAAGTGCACACTAGAAGAGGTGATGACAGTTCACCATAATCTAGCAAAATGCATTCACAACAATATTCCAAGCATACACAATGTTAGTGAATTCCTGCAAGAACATAATAATAGACACAATATTCTTGTAGAAAGATAAAAGGGGCAAGAAGAATGCAAGAAAACACAGCAGGGGAAGATACATCCACAAACTTTGTATTTTATTGCTTCCTGGTATGCACAGTTCAGTCTATTACAAGATAAGGGCCTGGATCACCATGCAAGGAGTCCACTACAAGGGCCTGCAACACACTGGCTTCACAAAGCAATTTTGACAGAGCTTTGCTACCCAAAAACTCTCTCCTTTACAATGAGCCCAACACTCCAATTTATAAAAAAATGAGAAGGAAAAGAGAAGGGAAAATGGAAATCCCGAAATCTGTCCTTCAACCACCTGTAAGAGGCATTAAATTGAGTGAAAAGGTTTTCCATTACTTGCAAAAGGCTCCCCATACTGTCCCATGTGCTGCAGCAGAGAAAGAATGATGACCATGCCTCTTAATTGCACTCCCAGCTACCAAATAAAACACTGTTCTGAACCCGGCCACGTTTCCTTAAAAAACTCAATCAATTTCTGATCAAATCTATAATTTCTTTATTGCTGTGCATTGGGCTCGGAACCACGATTCCAATGGTACCAATTTTGTGTGATTTCGTTGAGAAATACAGAAGTTATGGCCTTCTGAGTGCGGGCAGCTATTTTGGGCCTCAGTGGCGTTTTCTGTCATTCGACAGAATGAGCATTAACTTGACTAGAGCCGAATATGTTTCCTTTATTTAAATATATCTACCCTCATTAAATATATCTACGGGAATTTGTAGGGACGTCGTGCTCATTCCAGAAAGTCCAATTTTGTGAAAATCGGAGCTCGGAGTCAAAAGTTATGGCCGTTTGAAGTTCCACGGGTCAAACGTTGACTTTTCTTCTCTGCCTTCGGCCGCTTCAGCTTTTCGCGTCCCACGCGTCCCTTTGTCCCATTTGGCACAGTGCTGAAATTTCCCATTTCGGCCGAACCGGCCGGTTCGCGTACTCGCAGCCCATATGTCCCATTTGCTTTCGAACCATCCGGGACCGTATTCGCGCCTTTTTGTCCCAACTGCTCCGGACAAAGTTCTCATTTCGGCCGATCCGGCGGTTCACAGCACTTTTGGCCCGCGCCCCAGATCAAGCTTCGGGCTACCTTGACTCATTTCGCCCGGTTCGGCCGGTTCGCGTCTTTTTGTCCCGCTTGTCCCAAAGGCGACCCTCTCAAAGAATTAGCCAATTTTTTCAACTTTTCTACTCGGATTTCGCGTCCCGCGCGTCCTTTTGTCCCAAATGCTGCGGCGGACCGCTGGCGGTCTTTCGGCCGGTTCGCGCCCTTTTGTCCCAACTGTCCCGACTATTGCGAGGACTAGGACTTAGCCATTTTTCATGATTTTTTCTGGCCCGAGCCTGTTTTTTGCAATTTTTTCACCTTTCTTCAGAACTTGCTCTCTCCTTCTTGGACATGGGAGTTAGAAAATTCTGAGGGGACCCGAAAACATGACTTTTTTCCCCGACTCAATCTATTTGCCTGGGACTTGAGAATTTAATGCATGTTATCAAAATTACCTTGAGGGGTGAATTTTGGATAACAAGTATACTCGTGCCACTGCACTAGTTGTATAAGTAGGTCTTCATTAGATAAAAATGATCCACTTTCATCAATCTATCAATTGTGACTGTGATGGCATTGTGGTGGTATCTTGATGTCAGTAGCCCTACAATGAAATCCATGGAAATGGTGTCCCATTTCTACTCTAGTATATCATTCGAGTAGAGAAGGCCACCTGGATTCGGTTCTCGACCTTCACCCTCTAACACTCTAAATAACATGACACTTAGTGAGATACATCTTTCCGAAGACCTCTCTAATGGTATATCTGTTTCAAGGTGGCGTGTATCTTTTCACCCCGGGATGGGTGAATAAGGTGTGTGATGAGCCTCTTCCAAGATATCCTATCTGAAAGCTCCATCCCTAGGTACATAGATCCATCCCATGTGTCTAAGAAGTCCATCTGAATATAATGAAAAACCATCAAACTTCCCCTTAAGGGGTCTCTTAGAATCAATCTATGATCTAGCTGCGAGGTAGAAGATATCACGAGGAAGTCATTGCAAAATCTTGCCATGCAAATCTATACCCACTAAAGCAGCCATAACCAAGAGTCTCTGTCTACTCAGAGTGTCTACAACCATATTCTCCTTCCCCTTGCATGCTCTATCTCCATGTCGTACTCACAAATAAACTCAACGCCGCTAATGAGCGCTGAGATTAGGTTACGTGAAGAGGTGACATAAGCTCAAATGATCAATCCCGAGAATGAATTTCTTGCCTAAAAGGACATGTCTCCATCAAACTAAAGCATGTACCACTGTTGTTAGCTCAACATCATGAGTCGAATAATTAAACTCATAATCCTTGAGTTTGTGAGACTCAAAGGCTAGCACTCACCCTCTTACATCAATACACCACCTAATCCTACCGAAGAAGCATCTGTGCATACGAATAACTCTCCCTATGGATCTAGCACTACAAGAATGGGTGTTGTCATAAGGCATTCTTTTAGTGTCCTGAAGGCCTGCTCACATCTATCTGATCAAATGAACCTATTCCCTTTCTTCTGAAGGGAAGTGATGGGGTGTGCAATCCGAGAAAAGTCCTGAACAATCTCCTATAGTAACCTGCCAATCCCATGAAACTGCACACCTCAGCCACACTAGTAGGTGTTTTTCAATCCATAATGGCTCTAATGTTGGAAGGATCGAGTGTGATACATTCCCCAGAAATAATGTGGCCCAAATATGGCACCTCGACTAAAAGAATGCAAAATTATCTAGGTTCTCGTAAAGTTGTTTCTCATGAAGACACTACTGAACCCACAAAGGTGCTCCTCATGATCCTCACACATATGATAGTAGATAAAAATGACATCAAGGAAAAAAAGTACAAAGCGAGTCTAGAAAATTCTTGAATACCTTATTCATCAAACTCATGAATAGTGCAGGGGGCATTCGTCGACCGAATGACACAACTGTGAACTCATAATGGCCATATCACGTATGAAAAGTTGTCTTGTGGACATCTACCTCTGCAATCCTCAGCTAATGGTATCCAAACTGAAGATATATCTTAGAAAACAATGTGGCCTCCTTCATCTGATCAAACAAATCATCGATGTGAGGAAGGGGGTACCGATTCTTGATTGCTAATTTTTTCATCTTTATGTAGTCCACACACAACCGCAAGGATCCATCCTTCTTGTTCACAAAGATCATTGGTGCACCCCAAGGGGATATACTAGGAAGGGTTAGGCATTTCTCAAGAAGGTCCTCTAGCTGCAACTTGAGCTCACATAGCTTAGGGGTGGTCATCCTATATGGATTGCATGAGATAGGCTTCGCTCCTAGAACCAAATAATGTGAAATTCTATCTCATATGCGGGAGGCATCCCTGGTAGCTCACTAGGAAAAACATCAGAAAAATCCTACAAAATGGAGTGATCATTAAACAAAGGTCCACTAGCCCCATCCTCTATGTAGATCAGAAATTTTTGCGTGTGTTACCTGTCCAAGTTAATGCACCAAACTAAACACAAAAACCCTGAAAAACTCAAATGAAATTGATACCTGATAGATTGGATAAGATCTGAGACATAGATGGAGATAATGCCGATGGAGAAAAGACAGGCGCACATGAACAATCCCGCAAAGTAGATCCAAGAAACCTAGGATGCACAAATCCTTGGCAGAAAAAGATGACGTTAGACGATATATGGGTGAACTACCCGGATAGCGGGTCCGGAAGTAATGAGCTTCCTCAACGGATGTCAGTTCACGTTTTCAATCAAGAATAAAGACATACATGATAAAAGATGTAAGTAGATATTTAGGTTTTCTGATTAAAAATAGCGTATGAGAATGTAAAAACTGCACTTTGTAAACCTGAAAGAAAGCAGGAAACTGTAAAAACAAAGCTGAAATTGTGTTACATGAACTCTGTATATTTCTATATACTGGTTAGCATCGATCAGATAGTGATCGGCGTCAATCAGACAGTGATCGGCATCGATTGTTTGGGTCGGCGTCGATCAGGCAATGATCAGCGTCAATTGGACACACAGGCAGACAGAAGGCCAAAAAGTAAAAGAAGAAAGAAAACTAAGCAAAACGGATTAGACGTAAGACCAGATTACTGAAGATTGATCGAAAAGTAGAGATTGAAGATGGAAAAAGAGGATCTGGGGTAGAAATTGATGGATTCTAACCCAAAACCGAAGAAAGGCCCAGATTGCGTGTTGATCGAAAGGAATACCAAAGAGGAATACCTGAAAACACTCGATTGATGATTGATGATGACCAGGGTAACTGTGGAGACCCGCAAGAGCTATAGATACGTGGACAGAGTAACAATGCACCTCTTAGGGATTAAACGCACAAAAACTCACTCTCTTCCTCTAATAATCTCTTTAATCGCTTAGACAAAAGTAATCTCTAGAAACCAGCTCTTCTGAATCTAACCAGAGAGGATCTCAAGTCATAAATTTATAATCGGCGTTGATCGAGATAAAATCGACGCCGTTCCGAAAAATCAGTGCCACTCAAAAAAAATGGCGTCGATCGAGAAACGGCGCCGATCAAGGAAACAGACTCCCAAAGTGGTAAAAATGAATTGTGGGGATAATAAACGTATCCCTCCTACTCAAATATGGGAAGAATCCTACTGCATGGTTCTAGGAGAGGAGAAATAGGTGGGATAGATGGATAATAATAGCACAGGAGGTTGGGAAGTGATATGGGGTGAATAAGTAGAAGTGGAATAAATGTAGAAGATAGAATTACATGGTTAATGTTTAATTAACCATGGGTGAAATATAATGGGGTGGAGAAAACTTAGGATAGGCCTCTAAATTAAATATTTAAGTAATACCCTAAGGGAGAAGTGGTGATATAAAGGTGCCCCGGGTTACCCGAGAGGATAAACGAACCCAGGGGACACTAAATTGGGTAACCAATTTTAGGTGTCTACATTTGCCCCTTTTTGTCGAGTAACTTGTGATAAGCAATGCCACAAGACAAAAACAAGGAGTTGGAAGAAATGAAGAACAATAATGATGTGATCCCCCTCAAACTAGGGATGGGGTGGCCCCAAATAGGCCAACCAATCCCGAGTTTGAAAAAGGTAGATGAGAAAGAAGGATGCCCCAATGAGATGTCTGGGTAGATTTGATCATTGATGACGCACGTAAAAAAAAAAAAGGCAAGTGACCTAAGGAACTCACATTGGTAGGGTAGACTAGATGGTCTTCATATGAGACGACGTAAGTGGCTACAGACTGGTGAGTTAAAGGTGACTGCAACATAGCAACAACTAAAGAGTGACACATTGGTAGGGACAACTAGATGGCCTTCGAACGAGACGACGTTAGTGCCTACAGACCCTGCTATCTTTAGGTTGTAAAAAAATGAGTTACCCATGTACAGGGAAGAACTCGAAATGGGTGATAACACTAAAAATATGCGCTGAAAGGTAAAAATAAGGTCATAACAATGATCAAATAAACAAGCCAAGCATCAACACTTAGACAAGAAGGATGAAGTGACGACCTTGAGAGGATAGCCACCATAGAAATCGACATATGGCCACTATAGTGGACTTTGTAATAGAAGTACTGTCACAGGACTAGGTAGAACAAGTGTGCTATGGGTGGCACATGTAAAAGATATAATGATGAGATGCCCCAGGTGGGGAATAACAAGCAAAGTTGAGCCATAAGTGAGACACACGTGAGGCTATGCAAGGTGATCAGGTACAAGTACCGAAAAGAAAGACGTAATGATGGTGGCAATGTGTGACGGGTGACACATGCATAAGACAAGAGAACAGATGAGGATGAAGCACATCCTGGTGGGACCAGAGGACGAAATATATCAAAATATCCCCAATCGGTGCCGATGGGATCCAATTGGCATCAATTACCCCTAATCGATGTCGACCACAAAAATCGGTGCCGATCAAAATAATCGGCGCCGACCACTCTAAAAACCTATAAGTATAGAAAAGGTGAATAGTAACGATTCATTTACACTATGACAATTGATTTAGAAAAAGTCAAAAATTGAATTTGAGCAACATGGAAGCCTCCGGAAGTGGTCAGAAGAGGAAGAGGACACAACCAGGGGTAAGTGAGCCTTCCTTAGCTTCGTACATTTAACGTTTTATTTTTTTTTGTGTTTTTTTAGTAGGAAGGCAAGAGGGATTTGTTAGTGCTCTACCTCGTAATCAGCATTGATTGAAAAAATTGGTGCTGATTAGAAAGTGATCGCGCCAATTGTAACACAATCAACATCGATCGTCAAGTAAACAATGCCGATTGGAATGAGTCAGCACCGATCTGAAAAAAGTGACATTTTTTTATTTTGAGAAAGATTTTGATGAAAATTTAATGATGTGGATTTTGATAAATATGAAACTAATGATGATGTTTGATATCATGCAAGCACGAGAGGTCCTACACATGCGGGATGTTATTCCTAAGCTACTAGAGACCATACTGCCAGATGTGACAGATGTTGAGTGGCGCCATCTGGAGTTATCTAGACTAGGGGTTTCGTTATTATAGGTGGGTACCCCGAGATGTGGAGCTCATGTGAGCATTGGTGCAGTGGTGGGATAGCCGGACACTGCACATTTTAGTTTCGATGGATGAGATGACCATCA